>JAGFPH010009598.1:34124-45895 GCA_018207615.1 Philaenus spumarius | reverse complement strand
ATTACGTAGCGAGGTTTTTCCACCATAGATGATGTTTTCACCGTCCAAGTTTGAAATTTGGTTTTTGGAAGAATTGGATATTCGTGCATTTGCCAACGTCTGAAAGGAATCGAGATTGTTTCATCTCTTTCGGTCATCCGCAGCAGAGATAGTTTCTCCTCGTCCACAACTCTTATGTACGGCATCCGCCATACGATTTTATTGATTTTTACTTTTACATTATCAGCCGTTGATTGAAGAATTGCGTTTTTATCGCTTGCGGCTCTCAATAAAATCAACTCCTGTTTAACGTTTAAAATTATACGTTTGTAATCCTCGGCAAAACCGAGTAGGAGTCGGAGCGGTATGCAGAATGAAAATTTTCCATCGGTTTCCAGAGCAAAAGGTTGAGCGTCTGTTGACCAACCCCAATTTCCTAAAAAATTGTTTTCTTCTGGGCGTAGGGTTAGAAGATTTTTCATCAACGTTGTATGTCCAACGGTTTTAACTCTATCTATTTCCGTTCCGCACAGTTCGTATCGTATTTCTTCAAACAGAAATGCTGGCGCGTTATTAACAAATTTTGTTGTCGTTGCCGCCGATGTATCGTCCTCTTTTACAACCATTCCCTCAATTTGCAAGTAACTTTTACTCGGCAACGTATACACATCCTGTTGATGTACAGGAATCCTTATTTCATCGCTATTTCCATACGAATTTGATGAGTAGGGCGAATGTGAATGCCATTCATAGTCTGTAACAATTTCGCTGCTGTGTACAGCCGCATTAACGTTTAGCATGATTTAATCTGTACCCGGGAATTGATTTTAAAAACAACAGATTATCCCGTGTTACCTCTTTGAGCTTTGAATGATGAATGCGCGGTATCGGTGCTGGTGGTAATAAATTATTCGTAAAAATAAACACCATTATTTTACCCCTCTCAAATGAAGGCGAATGATTACGTTTTCCTGTCTAAAGTTAACCAATCGGTTATATTGATCTTCCAATTTAATATTTATTTTGTAAAGCAATCCTTGCGAGACTATTGGTAAATAAATTACGTATGCAGGCTTCTCAACTATTTTATACCCCGGTTCGACTACCGGATAGAACTCGTGTAATACGTGACCCTCAACACCGTCCTTGTATGAATTTCTTACAATATCGCATACGACTCGTATGACGTCCACTCTAACAATGGCTGCTTGATTTGGTGATTCATGCCATTTACCCGCTTCCAACTTCGAGTCTTGATCGAAACCCAACAGCGAACCGATAGTATCCTGTTTAAAGTGTACAATTTCAGAACAGAAAAGTTCTGTTTTTAAAGTGTTATTGTTAGCTTTAATCTGTAACGAGCTCTGTTTATTTTTCTTTTTCAGCTCTCCATCCAAATAATCTTTAATGTCATCAATTTCATACGTTCCTTCGGGAAGCGTAATCGATTCTTCTGGTTTTCCGTAATAGAATTTATCGTTTACATTTTTCTCTATATTTGGAATAGAATTGTATGTCATTAAATCGACTAATCCAATTTCCCATTGTTTCGAAGACGAAAGATCTATGGGAGGGAAAAATTCGCACGTAAAATATGAGCTTCTTCCCGATATACAAATCATGCTGTTGCTAGAAAGTCTAAACACAAATGACCGCAATTGACGGTGTTCAATCTCTTTTGGCGCGCTTCGTAATTATACCTTATTAGTACAGGATATTGTCTCTGTAGATATTCCACTAATTCTGCAGGTGGGCGCAGATTACCAAAGCTATCAAAATAATCTACACGACTTCCACGCTTTTTATAGCACACCCAATGAGTACCATCACCTTTAACGTTATCCAAATTCATTACTGCCGTCTCATTTACTAACGGTAATTTCGGAAGCGTATCGCGCATAAAAACTCCTCTAAAATAGGGAATTTTTAATTTTTCTGCATACTTTATTATATCGAGTGTTGACAATGGTTTGTTTGGTATAGATTCAATCATCTTCGACGAGTAGAGATTTTTTTTTTTTTTTTTTTTCTTCTTATTCTTCTGAACCTTTGTTACTCCTCCTGCTCCTTTATACGGTCGCACATACAATCCTTTTCCTTTTTTCTTTTTATTATTATTATTATTCTTTTTTACCTTTTTTGCAACCTGTGCAAGTAATTTCAATATTTTATTTTGCTCCCCTCCTCCTCCACCAAATTTTTGTTTCATCTTCATGATATTGGTTACCGCCCAAGCTGCAGTTTTTTCCCCCAGTCCACTGTCGGATGCTTTAACACGTTCCCAGGCCCGCTCGGCAAGTTCTCGATCAGCAATTGCACGATTCTTGGTATCGCTATATTTGCTGTACGCAATATCGTGTGCTTTGCAGGCGACGTCTAGTTTATTAATGCCGGAATCACCGCGTTGTAATCTCTTTGCGAGAGCTGTTCCTGGACCGCAAAACTGATAGCCCGGTAAATGAAGTTCTATCGGAAGAATATCAATAGCCTTGTTTATAACATCACTAATTAAACCGCGTCCCCGTTTTAGTTGGTTTTGAATACAAGACCCTTTTCTGGTCTTACCCATAACGTACTGAGCCAATCGGGGTAAGTTTTCAAGTTTTTATCGTTGTCACGTAAATCTCTTAAATAAGACAAATATAACAATTGTAACACTTTTCCCAGAGATACAGCGTCGTACAGCTCCTCGGTTTGTATATGACTGAGCCGTTTATTATTGAAGTCAAGGACATTTCCCCCAGTCTTTATATAGGTGTTGTCTTTCAAGTAACCCAAATTAACAGCATCTGAATCGGCTTTTGGTGTTTTTTTCATGTACACATTTTCTTTTAGATATTTTAAATTTACAACATCATCGTCCGCTTCAGGTTGATCAACATTTTTCAATTTTTTATTTGAAAATGAAAAATGACCCTCCTTTGTTTTAACAGGAACAGAATTTTTCTCTAAATATGATTTTGTTACAACATCATTGTCGGTTACCGGTGGTGCGACGTTACTGATTTTCTTTTTATTTCCATCGTAAAAATTATCTCCTGTTAGACAAAATCTTTTAACAGTTTGATAATTAACAGCATCCCTTCCGCCTATAGGATTCCCAACGCTTGTCAATCTTTTATTTTGTATATTATAATTACCTTTTTCTGTCAATTGAAACCCCGTTCCAGGCGGTCCTTGCGCACCTTTAAAACGTTTTACAGAATGACGACCAAATTTATCGACACTCATTCTTTAATTATTATTCCTGCTTCGACCAGTTCTTCGAGAATTGATGCAATTTCGTTGGCGTGACCCGTATTCCCCGCTCTCTGAGAAGCATATAACAGTTTTAATCTTTCGCACAACTCATTTGGATCATTCCAGTAGACATAATTAGAAGATGGTTTTAATATCATATCCCCACCACTACCAACTTTATTTATTAATTTCGATATTATGTTTTTATATTTTTTACTTTTACTCGATTTCACCTTCCCTATAGCGGAATAGTCCTGACGGTATACATTTGTTTCGTGTAAAATATCTCCATACACTGAGAGATCCTCTTTTGTATAAATAAATGGATCGGGGTCATTCATAATGATTAATTCGTATAGACCCTCGGTTCCTTTATAATATTTTTCATTAATAATTAAATCATCACCTACCATCTTTAATATTTGATTACCCATCTTCCATGTATTACCATCGATATGAATTCCAAACGTTTTATCTATTTTCCTACCACCATCTATTAATTTTACAAAATATTTTTTTGAAATTGGTCCTGTAAAAGTTTCTTTTATATAATCGGTAATACTTTTTCTACCTTCCGTTGTACTCATCAGATCCTGGCCAGTCTCTCGAGTTTCATAAACATCTTCACCCACCGGTGTTGCGGTGTTGCTGCTGGTGGATGGGAGGGTTTCCATTTCATTATCTTCAATTTCCTCATCATCCATAGGCGGTTCGTGTCGAGGCATTAACCGTTTTCGGGATTCGGTTCTAGCGTAATCTTCGTAATCATAATCTTCTTCCTCATCTGCATAGTATTCGCGAGACTTGTTTACCAATTTTTTACGTTTTAAACCTTGCGGTGGGGGTACAAATTTACGTTTTACATCGGATCTTCCAATACTCTCGGGATCCAATTCCTCCTCCTCCTCTTCTGTCGAATCCATTATGTATCTACGTTTTATCGGTTTTTTTTCCACATCTACCAATTTTGCATTGTCAGCATCTAGATTTTTTTCCTTTTCGGAAACGAGTTTTTTCAAAGGATCTACAATAGGTTTAAATTGTTTTTCCAACATCGCTTCTGAATCTAAAATACCGCGCGTTAGAGCTCGGTGTTTTTCTTTTATGTTTCTACGCAATTTACTTATTTCTAGGATGACCTGTTCGTTCTCCATAGGTCCTTCCTCGTTGACAATACAAATTTAACTGACCGCTAAAAGATGGGAATCGATAAGTTTTTTGATTCGCGTCAATATATTTGTATTATTTTTTGATTCTAAACATTTTTGAATTCCAAAAATTGATAGTTCATTCTTTTTCACTTGACTTACAGAATTTAAAAATTCATCATATTCGAACACATTGTTGTTTTTAAAGAAATATAATTTTCCGTTTGTAAATCTGAAAACAGAATCAAAAGAGGAGGGAATGCCTATAAAAGTTTTGTAAATTTGACCATATTTTGAAACGCGAAATTTACATTCATCAATTTCCATATAGTAATTATCGTCAAAGAAAATATATGTTTTACCTAAATAAGAATTGACAACACCTTGCACTCTAATATTTACTCTTTTAACCAACGATTGTAAATCAATTGGGTAACCGTATTCAAGATGCAGAGATGGAATTTCCAACATATATATCTTTTCTTTTATAATCATTATAACAGCACCGTTTGGTCTTTGATAGATAAAATCTATTTTTTCAAAATCGCTTGGTAAAAAGTGTAACCAGTCCCTTATCAATTGCGGGTTGCTAATTTCCTCTTCCCCATCGAGTGGAACAATCCAAAACCATTTTTCATAAAAAATGTAAAGTTCTTGATTGATTATTAAAAATGTGTTGATATTTTTTACTCCGCATAGATCGGGTTTTGCCGCGCTAGGAGTCGCTGAGGGTTGAGAGATAGTGGTAGGGGTGATGGTAGTGGTGGTGGTGGTGGTGGTGGTAGTAGAGGTAACAATTTTTCTTTTCCCGTACAAACTTTCTATCGCTAAAACATCGTCTGTTGTAAGGTTTGTATCCGCTTTTTTGTAATATGCGTACATTATCGAGTTTCTATCACTTGAATGTGAAATTCCTAAAGAATGTCCGATTTCATGAATTAAAACCGAAAATATACTCGTTGTATCATCAGCACATTTTTCAGTTTCGCTTTCCAAACACCAAGCTTCATCCAGATCCATATGTATTTCAACCTGAGAACCGGTTTTCGTGGGGAAAAAAGAATGGCCTAAAATCTGACCGCGACCATCTAAATCGTATGGACAAACAGTACCATCTTTTTGATACCTATGCCGTCCTCTTTTATTAGAAATCATTATATCAGGATTCTGTCTATCATGTATGAATTCAAGATCTGTA
The DNA here is from genome assembly GCA_018207615.1 of Philaenus spumarius. Classification (NCBI taxonomy): domain Eukaryota; kingdom Metazoa; phylum Arthropoda; class Insecta; order Hemiptera; family Aphrophoridae; genus Philaenus; species Philaenus spumarius. Next base: position 40,330 of record JAGFPH010009598.1, on the reverse strand, counting down.
TACTTTGCCCAAGTTTTAAAAGCTAATTCAGTTAAATCCGTCAATTGTTTATTCACACCAATATAATACCAGCGCAACTGTTTCTTATACCATTTTGATGATGTTCTAAAACTAAAAATTTCATCTGCTACACCACACCTTTTTGACATCATCAATTCTAAGGTTTGATTGTTAAGTTCACCGTCAGTTGTAATATTATAATATTCTTGGAATCTGAACAAAGCGTCAGTCTTCATATCGATAAAAGAAAAATCGGAAGCATTTTCCGAAGAAGATGATAAGTAACCGTAATCCGTAAGATACTTTATTGCAAACGATGTACAATTTTCTTCTGCTAAACCGCTTGGCAACAAATAAAGAAATGCGAAATAAATAAGCATTTTTTTGTTGTTGTTGTTCTCAAATTAATCAGAGAGAGAACTGAATATGTAAGTAATATCACCTCTATAGCCTTAAACACCTTTATAAGTGGGTATATATAGGGTAAATGAAATAATAAAGTCATATACACAGAATTTGTTTATTTTATATCAATTCCCCCTCCACCCCCTCTCTTCAAAATAAATTTCGATCTCCCACTCTAGTGGAATTTCCTCTTCTTCTTCCAAGTACTCCATAAAATGTTCAAAAAAATACGCCTCCCAATCAATTATAATCTCCTCTTCCTCCCCCTCTTCTTCAAGTTTGAAGAGCCTGCGAAGTTCATCTCCGCAAAATAAATTAACAACATCCATTTCTGAAATAAAATAATTTTATTTATCAAATCCAACATGAAGATGTTTTGAATTGAATGAATAATATTTTCGACGGAGAATGAATGGTGGTACATCGGTAACAGCACCAAGGTTCAACAGCATAAAAAAATCTGTAATAGTGATATTTTCAAAATCAATATCTAAAAACTCATAACCCTTGGTATGACATTTCACTTGCACTAAATACATTGTAAAATTTTCTTTCAAATGATGTTTAAGAGAAACAGGTAATTGCAGTTCATCTATATGAATATCTTCTACTAAAACTTGCTTACATATTTCTATAGCAGATAGTTCAAATAACGATTGTAAATACATGTTAAGTTCCAGTTGATCCAAATCCGTTACAATTTCGTTCTGTTTGATCAATTAAAAATATTTCTTCAATTTCAGGATAAACTATAACTTCACAAACCAATTGTGCTACTCTGTCACCTTTAGTTATTAAAAAATCAAATTCTGAATGATTAAAAAGTAATATCTGAACGTTACCACGATAATCTTTATCTATTACTCCGGCACCAACATTAATAAAATTTTTCACTGCTAATCCAGATCTTGGAGCAATTCTCCCGTAACAATTATGCGGAACTATTATTACCAAATCTGTTTTTACTAATTGTCTATTATGTTTTGGTATAATAACATCATATGCACTTCTTAAATCAAATCCAGCCGCAAAAGGCGACATTTTTTCAGGTGAATAAGCATTTTCAGTAATTTTAAAAAATTGTAATTTTTCGTTAGTACTCATTTAAACTATTATTATAATTGTAATATAAACGTACTTACTCTTGTATTCACTGACGGTAGCAGAACTAAACTCTTGCACCGAGCATTCTGTTTATATATCGTAGTCCGACTTGATCACCTTCAACAAAAACAATTGTGAAACAGGAAAGCGTACGTAATACATTGTCTCAGCCTTGCGAAACTGTGGGAATTTACATTGCGAAACATGTTTGTCGCTAATAGCCTTGACAAATAATTGACGGAAATTGCGACATTGTGTTGCAAACAAAACCACTAGCCTTGCTAAATAATTGCGGGCGTTATTAAAATAATTATTGGAATGTTTGCCTTGACGGGGAAAACCAGCGGACTTATTAGCCTTGCTAAATAATTGCGGATGTTATTAAAATAATTGTCGTTCGGGAAAAAAACAACAAAATTGCGGTCGTCATTAAAATAATTACACCGTGCTATTTGGCCTTGCTGCGGCGGACGTGTTAGCCTTGACGGGAAAAACCACTTGCGTCATCAGCCTTGTGACGTCACAACGACAACAACAATGACGTCAAAGTGGAATGCGGGGTCAATGACCGGTTAATTATGCAAATTAGAGAAAGCGGGTCAATGACCATTTAATTGGAGAAATGCGGGTCAATGACCGGTTAATTAGGGTAATTATGCAGGAATGCGGGTCAATGACCATTTAATTAGGGTAATTATACAGGAATTTGGGGTCAATGACCGGAGTGTGTGTGATATATGGATGCCCTTGAAATGACCTTGCACCAGAACATACAAATACTCTCTACTTCAATACAAGGAGAACAATTAGATTTTTTAGAACATAATTTTTAATTATAAACTTGGTCTCTAACTTTATAAATGTATTAACGTACATGCACAGACACAGTTACATAAAGTATACTAAGTTCTTGTTTAATTATCAATTTTACTTTCTCACTATACTAAAGTATAGAGAAAGTATAGTGATCGCAAAAAAATCGATGTTGAGATGATTGTGGAAATATCCGTTTTGGGACACCCCAGTGTCCAAAAAAGTGGTTTTTACAAAATGTCTGTCTGTATGTCTGCATGTTTGTATGCATACAAAGCTAGAGAGAAAACTATTAGATCGATTTCGAACAAATTTACACCAAACATGTAAATTAGGCCTTTATAGAGGCACGAAAATAGGTTTTGAAAATTTTTGAAAAACAACCCTCTTTTTGGCCAAAACACCCCCAAAAAATCAGTCACTAAAGAATTTGATAAAATTTGCCTTATTTGTAGCACTTAATGTCCTTAATTATCCTACGATAAATCCTACCTTATTTAGTATAGTCGGAGCAATTCGTAATGTGACCCTACCATAAAAATGCAAAAAAACGCATCTTTCAAAAAATTCGTTAATAATATCAGATTTTTGGGAGTTTTTTGGCCTAAAAGGGGGTTGATTTTCAAAATTTGTCAACTTTTTTCGTGCGTCTATATAGGCCTAAGTGACGTGTTTGGTACAAATTTGTTGGAAATCGATTAAATAGTTTCCGCTTAAGCTAATAATAATATTTTTTTTGGTTAATCTCCTACTTTAATGTATGTAATATCCCCTTTCCTACTTTAATACAATTATGAAGTCACAGTCGGGGTTACATACGGGAGCTGGCGTGCGAAGCACGCAATCCATTTTGTATTGAAAATAATCCTATAGGGGGTTTGCGTGCGAAGCACGCAATTAATTTCGTGTTGAAAATACTCCCATAGGGGGTTAGCGTGCGAAGCACGTAATTAATTGTGTATTGAAAATACTCCCAATACGGGAAGCTGGCGTGCAATGCACTATTCGTAGGCTGCTTCTCATAGTGTTCAGTGTCAAGCTCACATGTGCGTCCTTAGCAGTGAACGTGTAAAAAATTTTAATTTGTTTGTGAGAAAGTACGTGCCAGTTTCTGGTACTGTTTATTTAATTAGGCAAAAAGTTTTAGAAGTGTGATGTCAGCCATCTCGATCTAATTCTTAAGAATTTTGTCGACTAATAATGACACTTAATTACAATGCAAGCACAATCTATTGAAGACAGGTTGAAGTGTTGACTTAGTTAAAGCGTTTGCTGACTGTCAATCTACTGTGTTAAAACAATGCTAAACTAATACAAGTAATGGAGTTTGGATATGGAAAACCTGGATCCTATTTCAATGAAGCTAGTAAACTTTACCAAATCAATATTATTTTATATTCACCAGGCGAAACTCATAGAGAATAATTGTACCTAACCGGAGCTGGATAGAGAATTTAAAAAAAAAATATTTCCTATAAATTGTACCGAAAGCGCTTCGTTTTCCAGATATCCGCCATTTTGTTTTTTGTACAAAATAATTCATATCTAGAGAACTGCGTGACTGATTATGTTCCAACTTAGCATGACGTTTAACCTAACAATAATATATCTCAAGAAAAATAAACAATTATAACCAATCATGCGTTTCAAAATGGCGGCTGTTTGAAACTTTCAAACCTAAATTACTCAAAAACCGTAAATTTTAACAAAAATTGTCAGCACACCTTTTTGTAGCCCTTTTGATTTCCTATCGGATGGTGTAACTGTCAAAACAATCGGATGAAAGATAACAGCTAAGTTAAAGATAATAACAGCAAATGTACATATAATATTGTAGTGTTTACTGTGTATGGTATGGGATGCCGCGTTCAACAAATCAATTATTACACATAACTTAACTATTACCCTTCATCCGATTGTTTTAACTGTGAGACCATCCGTTAGGGAATCAAAAGGTATACAAAATAAACGGTATCAGTTAACTGACACAAACTTTCTCTCAACTTACTGTAGTCAAAATAATATTGTTTTCAATCATTTTATTTATTACTTTTTAGAACAAAACAAAAAAATAATATTCTACCTACGTCAAACGTATAAAAAAATTATTGTCCTAGGCGGGATTCGATCGCGCGACCTTTGAATTACTGGCCATGATCGCTACAATGGTGCTACCCCGTGCGGCCGCCGCCGCGATGCTAGATTGACAACATAAACTTGTTCATTTTTTAACATTTCCCCATAATTATGAAACGCCGAAGTTTTGATAAAAGCGGATGGTGTCATTTTGTTTGGCATCTTAAGCACTATAAATACTGAAAATTTGATCAAAATCGTTAGAGCCGTTTTTGAGAAATTTGCATTTTTGTCGTTTTTTATTGGTTTTTAGGGGTAAATTACCCTTAAAAATTAAAAATTTCAAAAAATGAAAAAAACGCCTGGAGATATTAGGGTTTAGTACCTACATACCAAATTTCATGAAAATCGGACCAATAGTGTCCCCTCTGGTCGTGTATACATACTGACACACTGACAGACAGACACCACGTTAAAAACACTTTTTTTGGGTTCAGGGAGCACCAAAACAAAAAATTCCACTAAAAATATTTTTGGGTTCAGGGAGCACCAACACAGATAATTGCACTAAACAATTTTTTGGGGTTCTGGGAGCACCAAAACAGATAATTCAACTGAAAATTCAAATTCGAACATTTTTACGAAAACAATACTTTCTCCATATACTACGTATAGGATGGAGAAAGTAAAAGGTGTCTTGACATTTTTTGTTAAAATGTACGATTATTGAGCAATTTAGGTTTTAAATTTTCTAACAGCCGCCATTTTGAAACGCATGGTTGTATATAATCGCTTATTTTTCTTGAGCTAGGTCATTGTTAGGTTAAGGTGCATGCCGAGAGTTGAATCAGTGAAACATTTCTCTGGGTACGAATTATTTTGTAAAAAAAATGGCGCCCAGACAGAAATCGGAGCATCTTTGGACCTACGTTTATTTTAACTTTCCATCTTATTTTGATGTGGGAAATCACGCCCTGAATTCTTGGAACCCTTTTTCTGAACATCCTGTATAACGTCATGGTTTTAAGATAGTTTTACCAGTTTTACTACTGAGATATATTTAAAAAAGCTATCTAACAAATACACAAATAAAAACGTGCAAATAAGACAGAAACAAGGCGTGGGTTGTTTAGAGATTTCACGATGGAGGAATAGTTAGTAATTAGTGAAATATTAATAATTTTTGATTACTTTTAAAATCAAGTTGCATATTAATTTCCAATACAGGTCATCCATTCTCATTGTTTCCCCTGGCACACAACTCTCTATACTCCAACCCCTTCTATTCATAGTTTATCTGCTATCTGTTGTTTGTGTATTTTTTAGTTTATTTTTCACTCGTTAATAACCGAGATGGGTTGGCTAAGGCTGTCTATACTAATATTAAAAAGAGGTAACTTTTGTTTGTTTGTTTGTATGTAGGGGGTAATCTCTGGTACTACTGAACCGATTGAAAAAAATAGTTTTACTAATAAAAAGCTACACTATCCCTGAGTAACATAGGATATAATTCATTTTGATAAAAACATTTTTTATTTCAATATTTGTAAATTAATTCGGAAAAAATTCTTAGTTTGGGCTTAGACTGATAAACCAACACATGTATTTACATTCATTACCATAGCAACCAATTGAATAAAATAACGGATAAAACAGCTGTTTGCTCTAATATTTCCATTAACAGCTGATTTCACACTTTGAAGCAGTTATTTGTATTTCTAGTTTTTATGTTAGGTTTTTAAAGTGTAGACCTGAGCCTTGCTGGTTCTTTTACCCTTTATTATAACTGCTATTATAAAATATACGAA
>JAGFPH010009598.1:0-12916 GCA_018207615.1 Philaenus spumarius | reverse complement strand
TGTGATTACAGTCATCGACCGATTGTGATTATATTTTGCATGAATATTCCTTATTCCTAGGCCGAGCCATGTATATACACGGTTTTTTCCGTTTTTCATTTTTAACCCCTTAAATAAAATAAAAATGGCGGCCGGACCGTTTCTCTTAGTATAAGCTTTTTTCCAAAGCCAGTTTGTGGCTTGACCGTAAGTCGAATTTAAAAACTAATAAAATTTTGCGGTTAGAAAATTTGATTTTTAACAAAATTTTATTCCTGATTTTTTCCGTATCTCTAACGGTAAGCTCACAAAACGGCCGCAAACTTCAAATTTGTTAAAAGTCGTCCAAGTTTTTGTATTTCAACCGTGTTTTTATACGTTTATTCTGAACCAATTCAAAAGTGTTCCATTGCTTTTTTTGAAGATAAAGGTTCAAAGAATTCATATATGCCATTAAAAAAGTGATTGAAGTAAAATTAACAAAGTTGTAACCTGAAGAAACAAGCATGTTCGGTAACGAAAGGAAAAAGTTTAAATTTAGGCCTACATAAAAATAATAAAAATTTTTTGTAATTTTTTTCATATACCTAATTCGTAATTTAGTTCTAAATAGACGTGTATAGAAATACTAACCAATTTCAAATTTCTTATTTTCAAAACACCAGTTTTTATGTTCCTACTACAAGACTGCTAACAAAACTACGCACATTTTGAATGGTAATTTAGGAATACTATATCCTTTCCCCAAAAATGACATATTATTATAAGAAAGTGTAGAGAATAAATCAAAGAATTGAACTGTATACTTGTGAATTATTATTCCATAAAAGTATTTGACTTAGCTTTACTTGGATTACAAAATGAGATGAAACAAATGAAACCTCGCTGCGATAAAGGACATACAAATTAAAGAAGAAAATTAGTCTACGTTAGAATGGAAAACTTTAAATTAGTTTATGGATTTTCCGCATGATTACAAAATGAAATAAACAGGAAATAAGGGGCAAATAAAATGCACAAAGGTCATTTGCAGTGCTTAATTACTTCATTAATAAAGTAATTGGAAAATACTTACACTATCTGAGTGATAAGAATACTTGGTATCCACAGTCGGCGTCGTATATAAAAAAAACTTTGATTATATTCTAACCTTTAGTATTTGTAGTTTTGCACTGTGGAAGGCCGAGATGAATCCCGTTATATGGAATCTTACAATTGTTTCTGTGTTTATATCTGTTTTACCTCTTTTTTGTGCAATCGATCCGTAAGTAAATAAATAGCTAAGTAATATTTTGGAAAGCTCGAATGAAAAACACTTTAATGTGTTGAACAAAGTAGTAACATATAAGAATTTAGGGCCTACATTTCTAAACGTATTTATATTATAATACGATTTTCTAAGTAGGAACAGTTGAATTTTAAGAAAGGGAATATTTCAGAACTCTTTATCAACAACATTAGTAATATGTGAATTACTTTGATTTTAACACACACTATATTCTTTTTCCACTTGCAAAATGACATATCAAAATTGCAATAATATAATACATTGAAATTTCCATATTTTTACAGCCTTGAGTCCAAATTAATTACAATAATAATAAATAATTCGACCACGCAGCTGAACCGCTAACGTGAGTTGAGCAAATTTCAAAAATTAAGTTTATAGGCCTGTGTTTTAGGGTTTCAACCAACAATTTGGGAAATAGGTCTATTCACGACGGTGCTGAATAGCTGCAAAATGCTTCGCACGCCATTCCGCATATTGCGAGTATTTTCATTACACAGTGCATTGCGTGCTTCGCACACCATTCCGCATATTGGAAGCATTTTTATTACACAGTGCATTGCGTGCTTCGCACGCTAACCCCCGTATTGGAAGTATTTGCAATACGCAGTGCATTGCGTGCTTCGCACGCCAACCACACGGTTGAATCCATCACATGGCTTTGAACCGGGTACTTTTATGGTATTTTACGTTTTCATCGATTTTGGGGGAACGAGGCGAGCTATAAGGTAGCGTATAAAAAAAAGTGCAGAATAACAGCTTGAATTTATATTTGTAGAAAAAACTGTAAAACAAATCATTCTCGTAGAAAAAATCTAAAAAAATAGTTACTTACTGTCAAAAAACGTGCTTCCGGTTGTTTGCTTTTTTTGGCTATGGAACTCGTCCGAGCGACGTAGACAACCAACATGAGTACGAAATTTGAACAAAATCAGACTTAAATGCGGTCGCTAGAGTGCGAACATATATATACATATATATATGATTTTTAATTAACCCCAAAACTTGTTGTAGGGACCATGATCGGTGCTCATGTGCTACTCCCGACCTTGGGTCTTACCACTAGGGCTATTGAAATAGCTCATTTCTCATAAGGAAATTCGCTAATAAACACAAAGAGTAAACATGTTGATGTTTTGGAATGTATTTTGATTCTTTTGTATTAGTTTTGTAGTTCATAGATCCGACATTTTATTCTGTTCGCTTTAAAATTTGTATCACAAAACACAAATGATATTCTATTTTGACATCTATAGTGGAATTTTACAGCTTAAAGCCATAACTATAAAACAAATTAAAATTTTTTCACTATCCAGTTCTACATATAGGTCGCGCCACCCTAACTTAAGGCAGCCCAAACTGACCTGGAGGGTTTATAGAAACCCGTCCGCAACCGACCCTTTTACAATCCTATTAGCGACGCTTCCTTGAACGCCCTAGTTCAATATTAAAATGAAAATAATTATAATGTCATATACTGATCACGAGAACAACGATGTAAAAAACAATTTCAATCGGACATCTTTTACTGCAGTGCAATAAAGCTAAAATTTAAAACTTTCTTTCTGCGATTAAAAAACTTCCTCTAGAAAAACCGTTTTCTTTACTACAAAAAACTGCCTTAAACATTAAATAAATATGTAAAACAAAAGTAAATGTGTGCGGTCGTGGGACCCCCGTCAGAAAAGAATTCATCACGCCTTTTCTTCGAATTTTACCAGCCTTAACGGTAACATACACACATAATTTTAATCTTTCAATTGCCGTTTATTATTAGTTTGTTTTTTATACAAATGTTTATTGTTTCCAAACGTTTAATGTTATAATAAAATAAAGTTGTAGAATTAATTATAACATCAAAGCTAAGATGGTAATCCCAGTTAAATGTTCATTCATTGTAAATACATTCAATAAACATAAAGTGTTCTTTCACCAGTCTAGGCCTAAATTAAAATTATTGTGTGTGTGTTTAATTTACTTTGCCTATCTAAACGGCAACATACATACAAACATTTTAGGTTAGGGCTAGAAAGTAATTTTAAGTCTAGCCCTAATCTAAAATGATTGTATGTATGTTGCCGTTAAGGCAGGTATAATAATTTAAATATACACACAATAACTTTAGGTTAGGCCTAGACTGATGAACGAAAATTTTATGTTTATTGAATGGACTTCAGTGTCTGACGATAATATTTCAAATACGCCGGACGGAACCGATCGTCTCTTAAGTTAAATTGATGAACCAAAACACATGCTTTTGAATGTATTCATTGCCATAGCATCCAATTTGGTAACGCTTTTTCGTTACTAGTATTTTATATTTCTCATTGCCATACAATCGAATTAATAACACTTTTTTCGTTACGCATTACATTTTCTATTTGTTAACCCTTACCGCAACCAGCGTTAAGGAACTTCGTTCCAATAATTTAGGAAGTTAAGTAGGCGTATAACTACAAAACAATGAAATATTATTGACAAACTTTGCAAAACAATCTTTTCTGAAATCAATCTCTATAAAATAAACATAAAAGAATAATAATAATTGGATTACAAACTTGTGTTTATTTTAAATTGTTATTTTGCAGGAGTACTGACCGTCCAGTGGTAAATACAACAAAAGGACAAGTTAAAGGTTGGTACGTAGGATCCAGAGCGACAGAAGGGAAATACATGAAGGCTTTTAAAGGCATTCCGTTCGCAAAGCCACCCATAAAAGAGTTAAGGTTTTTGGTAGGAATTTAGAAATTTTAATGTATTTTATAAGTAGGGCCTATTACAATTTTGTTTGTTACAATTTCATACCACAGTTTGTTGGTTTTAAAAGAATTAAACATTGAACTGCTAAATTTATTTACTGTAATTAAATATGTTTAAAACATACACACAAACGTGTGTGATAAAACCATTTATATTTAAGTTTGACATTTATAAATTTGAAATTTTGAAAATTATCAAAGTATAAAAAAGTAAAAATAATCTCAAGCTAGAATAAATTATTTGGTAATCTGATAATGATTTACTACTAAATTTCCTTCACCTAATAAAAGTAAATATGGGGTTATTAATTTTCAATACTACTACTTATAATAAAACTCCATATGCAAGTATAAAAATGCATGGGGAGCTAATTTAGATAAAGTTTTTTTATAAATCAAGCCGATGCAACGTAAGATGACTCATAGCAGATACGTAGAGAGGAAATTACAGATGATTCATTGTTTTCAGTGAAGCTTGACATTTCCTCCTAGTTCCGTTATCGTATATATAAAATTTAAAAACCCCTCACTCACTGACTCATTACGAAATCTCAAAAACTACCGAACGGATTGGAACGAAATTTGGTATGTAGCTTCCTCTAGGGCCATAAGTGCTCATTAATAGAGGGTTTTAAAAAACTCGAAATTTTAGGGGGTTTGGGGGGGGGGGTCAAAGTTACTAAATCACGATTTCTCCAAAACTACCGAACGGATTGGAATGAAATTTGGTACTTAGCTTCCTCTAGACGTAGGTGCTCGCTAAGATAGGTTTTCAAAAATATTTTAATTTTAGGGGGGTTTGCGGGATCTGAGTTACTAAAAATGACCATAAGAAATACATAGTGTAATATATTTATTGATATATTTTTTTGTTAATATACATTTAACTTTGATTTGTCTACCCGTGCAAAGCCGGATCGGGCAGCTAGTCTTTAATATGTTTAATAAATTTCTCTTCGGTTCTGCGATTCGGTTTACTAAAAGTACGGCTAAGTAAAATTGTATTACAAAGGTAACAATGAAAAAGCTGCAAGGCAACTTAAGTTAAAAACTTCGAAATGACAGCTCTGATACTTAAATAATACTAGTAATACTAATCTACCATTGCGCAAGTTATGATATACATGCACCCTATTTCGTAGCGTTTACCATGGACCATATCAATAATAGTGAGTTAAAGAAAATCATAAAAGTACTCGCTAAAGATCAAAGGGAATACAGAGACTATAAATTTAATAACTGAGTCAAAATTAAGAAATATTTGTTTAAATTTACTCATATTCCATGTAATGGCTTAAATAAACCCTCCCCCACTGTGTTTTACATCCAATAATAAAAATTAAAATAACAGATATGAAATACATGTTGAATAAATAGCATTATATCAATAGTACCACTTACACTATTCCAGAATTATATTACTACATTTACAAAAGAATAATGAAAGATCAGGCACAATTTTTCTTAATTTCTCTGGTTCTACAACCTTTTACCGAATGTATATTTTGAAACCTTTATTCCAAGGTGAATTGACTGAGTATTCGTTTGCACTTAGTCTAAAAATAGAAAATAAATAAAAAATAAGACAAAACACAAAGTAGGTAAATATAACTAATATAAGGCACAAAATGGAGAAACTAAATACAAACGGAAATGAGAAAACACAACTGGTACTAGACCTAAAGGTGTTCAAAACAGTAAGTTTGCCTTTTCAGATGGATAATGGGACTGTTTTTGATACAGAAAAAGTTTGAGTAACAACCTCTCCTCCTATTTTGTTAAAATATTTGGCAAGGGTAATAGTAAATCACCCTCATTACAATGTTTTAATCACTTTTTATTTGAAAAAGGATTTTTCGATGTATTATTGTAACTTCTATCCATTATTTATTTCCATTTTCGATTTATCTACATGGCCGAATCGATTGCTTTATAATGTGTTCATTCAATCTATTACTTAATGGGTTTTTTTGGGTTAGCTTTAAATTTTTAATAGGCAACGAGAACTGAATTATCTCTAAACATCTCGAATAATTTTTAGCGAATTTCCATAGGAAAAATGAGCTATTGCAGTTGCCCTTATGGTAAGACCCAAGGTCGGGAGCAGCAAATGAGCACCGATCATGGTCCCCAGAACACGTTTCGGGGTGTCATTAAAAATCATATGTACATATATGTTCGCACTCTGGCGGCCGCATTTTAAGTCCGATTTGGTTCAAATTTGGTACACATTTTGGTTGTCTACGTCGCTTGGACAAATTCGCTAGCCAAAAAATCCAACAACAGGAAGCACGTTTTCTGAAGTAACAATTTTTCGAGATTTTTCCTACGAGAATGAATTTATTTTTGAATTGATTCTACAAATATAAATGTAAAAAGTTGTTCTGCACATTTTTTTTTTTTACGCGACCTTATACCTAGCTTGGTTCCCCCAAAATCGATCAAAACGTAAAATACCATAGAAGTACCCGGTTCAAAGCTATGTGGTGGATTTGGTATGTTGGTGGTTCAATGCATTGCGTATTGAAGATACTCCCAATACGGGGTTTGGCGTGCTAATCACGCAATGTTTTGTGTGTTGATGATACTCCCTATATTCGGAATGGCGTGTGAAGCACGCAATGCATTGTGCATTGAAAATACTCCCAATACGGAAGTTGGGTGCGAAGCACGCAATGCTTTGTGTATTGTAGATACTCCCAATATGCGGTATGGCGTGCGAACCATTTTGCAGCTATTCAGCACCGTAGTGAATAGACCTATTTCCCAAATTGTTGTTTGAAACCCTAAAACAAAGGCCTATAAACTTAATTTTGGAAATTTGCGCAACTCACGGCAGCGGTTCAGCTGCGTGGCCAAATTATTATTTTTTCACAAATAATGGCAAAATTGAAGAAAACATTCTAAAATTGTGAACACACCGTCATCAAAAACTAACTTTAAAAGCAGAATGTACAAATTGTTTGATTTTCTAATCCCTTCAGTATGCGGTTAAATAACTGACGACATATTTGTAACAATCTTTACATTTTATATTCAGCATAATTAATTGGAAGCCTGTATATTCAATATTTTTGTTAAGAGGGCTTATGTTATTTGTCTGATTTTTTAAAGGATCCAATAGAAGTGGAGGATTGGACTGAAACAAAGGACTTACCACTAGACGATCCTGAGCCTTGTGCACAGATAAGTTCGATCTATGCTAATTTAACAACTAACGAAGACTGTCTCTTCCTCAACGTATACACACCACAGGTATCATCGTTGTAGTAGAAGCAAGGATAAATGTGTTACTTAAATACATACAAAAATAAAATTATCTAAGATAATCAGCTACATTTTATGAAAATGGGCTGAAATATTGCATTACTTAATACTTAACCGGTTTTGTAAATATAAATAATATGATTAAGAAAAGGTATGTGATATTTCTTTAAAATGTATTACACTAAAGCGAGGCGAAGAAAATTTTCCTCTTCTACGTGTGATATGAGTTCAGTTTGAGCGTACACCTCCTCGCTTTCCGCCGAGCTGATCAACGCTGTATAGAACAGACACTAGCAGATGTCCCCGCACTTCATTTACGTCTTAACAAGTCAATACATTGCTATTATTCATGAAATCCGCCTATTATGAATTCCCGCTAAACCGAACAGTGTTCGGTCCCAAATAGTTCGGAGTAGCGGGACTCTACTGTACGTGGTTTAATCTTACTTCATAAAATAATGTTTAACTGTAATGTTTTCTAAAAAAAACCTAAACAATAAATACAGTAGCTTAATGAACAAAACACAAAATTTTCAGAAAGTTTTTATGTCTAAGAAAAGTTGATCATAATTGTTCGATCATAGTTTTCATATTTTGTTGTACGTTTATCATATTAGGCGAAAATTATAATTTCAAAATACCTTCCTTCTAATTACGATTCATCACACTTCTTTGTAAAGTTGATGGATTTAACCTGAAAAGAAAAATAGTTGTTTTTAACAAATAAACATTAAAAAAACAATTTTTAAAAGTCATACTTTTTTTAAAATAATATCTATTTTTAATAATTTAATGTCTCGTATAATTTTCGTAACTGTGTATTTAGGATACCAACTCAAACAGTCGACTGCCAGTTATGGTTTGGATTTACGGTGGCGGCTTTATCATAGGCTCTACTACTTCCTTGTTTTATGGGAGTGACTTTTTGGTAGATCAAGATGTTGTCTTTGTGTCTTTAAACTACAGAATCGGAGCGTTGGGTAAGTTTACTGCAATATAAGTATTCGTTACAATGAAAAAGGAACCTCAGCTATTTTACCTAAGTTGTAATACTTTTGTTAGCAATAAAATTACTTTTAAGATAGCATTCATTACTGTGAACATTACTTCCTGGATCATTATTGTAATTTTTTTAATTAATTTACCAACCTTCAAATTGTCCTATTAATTTCCCCTCTAATGCTGCTGGGTCTTACTAGTTTCGACACATACCTCTGCCATTGCCGAAGACGAACATTTCATACGATGATCACAAGACACAAAACACTACACATAAAGTATAAACACGTAATATTCAATGACAGAGGTACGTGTCGAAACAAGTAAGATTCAGCAGCAGTAGAGGGGAAATCAATAGGACCATTTGAAGGTTGGTTAATTAATTAACAAATGTTACTTAAGATGTCTATCTATTTACTGTCTTCTACTTTAAACAGGGTTTTTAAATCTCGGGTCAGACAAGGTTCCCGGAAATGCCGGCCTAAAGGATCAGCTGTTAGCACTTCAATGGGTGCAGACTGAGATCGGGAACTTTGGCGGTGATCCAACACAAGTGACAGTGTTTGGTGAAAGTGCAGGTGCTGCATCTGTGACCTTGCAGTATTTATCTCCAAGAACTGAAAGTTAGTAGTTTATACAGTGTGGTACATCCAATCCACCAGACTGATATTGACTGAATTATAAGTTATATTTTTTCTAATTTTTTACTATTATTTGATCAAGTCGCTTTACATGGCATCATAATAATGCACCGATATTAATAACATGTAAATAATTTTAGCATCAAAAGTTAATATAAAATGGTTGTGTTTTAAATTGTTTAATTAAATATGAAAAACATGTTGATGTTAAGATCGTGAGTATTATAGGCAACGTCTTATTAACTTACATGTAGTCAATAGAAATTGTGTGTGTTAAAACAATTATCAGTAAACCGATTGACTTGAGGAGTCAACAAATATGTCATTCAGAAACAATACATTTTATTTTTGAATTATTGAAATAATACAAATTCGGCTAAAAACAGTGAAAACTTAATTTAATCCGGGATTACTAAACCGGTTTTCTCTTCTTACTTATTCAAAAATATTAAATATTTGATTTCTATTTTCAGAATCCGTTTGAAATAGTCTATAGTCTGTAACAATTGACTTATAAGAATTTTGCAATATATCTCTCTAATTGTTTTAATAGTTACTGTGCAAAATAAATATACCCGACAGAGCCCACATTTGCGTGGTTAATCCATGTGCTATGTCTGACTGAAATTTTACAAAAAGACAAACCTTTAAATTTAAAAATATCGAAATTATAAATAAAAAATTAAATTTTTTAATGTTTAGATTTTTTAGTGAAAAATGCAACGATTAAGAGTTATGCTTTATACTGTGTTCTACAAACACATAATCAAGGTCATATCTGAACATTACCCTAGTGTAAAAATTGTAGATTCTATAAAAAAAATGTTTTTTCAAGTTTAAAAAAAAGTATGATTCAGTTTTTGGAAAATAGACTGTGTTTGCTTAAATATGCGTATACAATGTCGTGTTAAAATTTCAAATATGCAGCACTTATACTTTTTGAGAAAAATGTACCTAAAAGTGATTCATTTAACATGGACCTTTATAAGGGTTAAGCGCTCCCCTTATAAAATTCACGGATTTTGGTTTTTATTGTTTCAATAATTCCACAATATAACGTAATTAATTGTATCTGAAGGTTGTATTTTCATCTACAAAGTATTTCTCAAGTCATAGCTGTATTGGCTTGCTGTTATATTTTTAAACAAAAATTTATTTTTTTCTCTAACAACTGGTGATAAGTACTAAAACTACTAAATAAAATCACAAACAATATAAAGCAACAAAACAATTGCTGTACAAATTTTACCGAAACAAAGTTGATACTTTAATAAAACAGCAACCATTACTATTATAAAATGTTTCTTATTTGGTAAATTGTATTTGCTTTTGCAGATTTATTTAGATACGCCATCGCAGAAAGTGGAAGCGCTATCTCGGGGTGGTCTTTCCTCGAGTCTGGGTTTATAGAAATAGCCTCAGCTTTCTCCCAGCGTCTAAACTGCTCTCTGGGCAACCACTCGGTTGATCTAAGTTGTCTGCAAAGCGCGAAAGTCGAAGACATACTTCTGAACCAAATCATGCTGATTTCTAACGAAGTACGTAGTACGATATCGAAATACACTCTCAGTTATATTTATATTGTATAAAATATATAGAATACGTTTTGTATCAGTTAGATGGCAGTTATAAATTGCTCTTAGTTATTGTTACTTCAAGTAATATTCATGAATTACAAGGTAAAAGCAATGAATACAGAAGTTATAAGAAGCGCAACTCTTATGGTGAATAGTCAGCCAGGTTGGTTGCCGCCAAATCGAGCTTATCGCGGTAGCCGATAGGCAGCGCTGGATGAAAATTTCCACCCGTCTGTGACTATCAGTCCTCCGCGCCAGGTGTGCCAGCATTCTCTGTCTCACTCACATTTTCTGTACCGACGACAGTAGACTCTCGCTACCTAGCGGTTGAAGCGCTAAACTAGCTAGATTCAAATAAAATAATTAGTCTGAATCTTTAACATGGGCGTTGCGTTTCTTATAAGTTCTGTATTCATTGGTAAAAGTAGCATAATATACGATGTTCATGAGACCTTTTTAGTGAATTATCATAGGAAAGATGAGCTATTGAAGTGACCCTTATAGTAAGACCCAAGGTCGGGAGTAGCAAATGAGCACCGATCATGTTCCCCAGAACACGTTTTGGGGTGTCATTAAAAATCATATATATATGTATATATTTGTTCGCACTCTAGCGACCGCATTTTAATTCCGATTTGGTTCAAATTTGGTGCACATGTTGGTTGTCTACGTCGCTCGGACTAGTTCGTTAGCCAAAAAAATCCAACAATCGGAAGCACATTTGTTGACCGGAAGTAATTATTTTTTGGGATTTTTCCTACGAGAATGAATTTGATTTTGAGTTTTTTCTACAAATATAAATGTAGGATGTTATTCTGCACATTTTTTTACGCGACCTTATAGCTGGCTTTGTTCCCCCAAAATAGATCAAAACGTAAAATACGATAGAAGTACCCGGTTCAAAGCCATGAGATGGATTCTACAGTGGGGTTGGCGTTCGAAGCACGCAATGCGTTGTGTATTGAAGGTACCCCCAATATTCGGAATGGCGTGCGAAGCACGCAATGATTTGTATATTGAAGATATTCCCAATATGCGGAATGGCGTGCGAACCGTTTTGCAGGTATTCAGCACAGTCGTGAATAGACCTATTTCCCAAATTGTCGGTTGAAAACCTAAAGCATAGGCCTATAAACTTAATTTTTGACATTTGCTCAACTCACGTCAGCTTCTCAGCTGCGTGGTCGAAATATTTAAAATTTGACCTGGCATATTTTTTTTGTTAGATTTAAATGCATAATTTAATTTTAATTGCAGACGTTTTTATCGGAGGTTGGGGTCGTGTTTGTTCCGACCTTGGAGAAGCCCAGTCCTGCAGCTTTGCTGAGTGACACGCCAATAAATCTGTTGCAGAGGCTAGCGACGTCAGGAAAAGAACAACGACCTATAATTACAGGGATAAACAAAGATGAAGGAGCTATGAAAATATCACGTAAGTATATTTCCTGTGATATTAATAGTATTCTTTTACTTTCTCACTATACTATAGTATAGAGAAAGTATAGTGATCGCAAAAATGTCGATGTTGAGATTTTTGTGGAAATATCCGTTTTGGGACCCCCTGAGTCCAAAAAAGTGGTTTTTACAAAATGTCTGTCTGTATGTCTGTATGTATGTCTGTCTGTATGTCTGTATGTTTACAAAGCTAGAGAGAAAACTATTCGATCGATTTCAACCAAACTTGCACCAGACATGTCAAGTAGGCCTGTATAGATGCACGAAAAAGGGTTTTGAAAAATGTCGAAAAAACCCCTTTTTGGCCAAAAAATCGTCAAAAATTCAGTTATTATTTTTTTGTAAAAAAACGGCTCTAACGATTTTGATAAAATTTGGCTTATTTGTAGCCTTTAATGTGCCCTACCATATACAAGAAACCGCATCTTTCTATAAATTCTCGTTTAGCAAATAATAATAACAATAATAACTGGTTTTTGGGGGTTTTTCGGCCATAAGGCGGGTTTTATTTCTCCAAAAATTTCAAAACTTATTTTCGTGCATTTATAAAGACATAATTGACGTGTTTGGTGCAAATTTGTTCGAAATCGATCGAATAGTTTTCTCTCTAGATAATAATAATAATATTTATTAGGTAATCTAAAACTTTAATAAAAAATCACCTCTCCTACCCCACCAACCAAGTCACAGTGAATCTGTTTGATAATTTAAATATGTTTGTGAGAAAGTATGTGCCAGTTCCTGGTACCGTTTATTTTCATTTTCTATACCTAGCCAACACATTCCATCAAATTGGGTTTCGATAAATTAGTATAAAAAATGAAACAAGATAAGACCAATACAATAGTGTAATATATAATATAATATAATACAATACAATACAATACAATACAATACAATACAATACAGTACAGTACAGTACAGTACAGTACAGTACAGTACAGTACAGTA
>JAGFPH010009597.1:18738-45912 GCA_018207615.1 Philaenus spumarius | reverse complement strand
ATTACGTCCAATACAGCTCTTGAACTGAACCCCGTGCTCAATTTTCAAAATTTTCCCATTTTTCAGAAAGTAATTTTTTTTCGAAATTTTGGGGGAGGAGCCCCTGACCTCGGAGCACAAAATTTCATACATACATCACTACACGCTCAACTTTTTAACACATATACATGCATTTAACAACCCCCACCACTCCGCTTAAGTCAGCAACGCATCTCAGACGTAGTCCCATAAGAGCCCATGTTACGGCTAAAGAGCGGCCATGTCTACTTTCGGCATTTCGTTTATGTGTCTGTCTGTATCACGATTACGGCCAAACGCCTTAACCGATTGTGATGATTTTTGGCATGAATGTTCCTTATTCTTAGGCCGAGCCATGAATGTATACGGTTTTTTTTCCCATTTTTCATTTTTAACTCCTTAAATAAAATACAAATGGCAGCCGCACCGTTCCTCTCAGTGTAAGCTTTTTCCCAAAGCCAGTTTGTGGCTTAACAGTAAGTCGAATTTAAAAACTAATAGTATTTTACGGATAGCAAATTTTACTGTCAACAAAATTATATTCTTGATTTTTCCGTATCTCTAACGGTAAGCTCACAAAATAACCGCAAACTTCAAATATTTTAAAAATCGTTCAAGTTTTTGTATTTTAACCATGTTTTTATACGTTTATTCTTTAGATATCTTCATAAAACCTATAGTTTTATGGAGAGGGAGTGAAAGAGCGCGCAACGTGCTGTCTTGCTCTTTCCTGCGCTACGTCAGTGTGGCCGCTGTGACTGTGAGTGAGTTGTGGAGAGGGAGCCGAGATAAGGAGCCCGACTAACGTTGCGTCGAATTTACTGAGTTGTAGTCCTTTACACGTCTGTTACTTCAACGAGTGAGATCTACTGTTCACAGAACTGCTAGTAATATTAGTTGTTTATTTAACGATACACAATTTTTTGGACCTATATTATTATTTAAAAATTTTAAATTATTTATGTCTGGGCCAAATAAAAAAATAGAAAATATTATGTTAACTTAATTCTAGATCAAGACTAGAATTACATAAGATATATAATTATTATCATTTATATAAATTTACTGAGAGGTCAAACGTGTAGACCTCATGAGCCTCACTTTTTGTTTAGCTTAATTTCATAAATCTGTAAACTTGAATTTGATACAGCAAAGAGCGAGTTTCTTTTCGCATCAAAATTAATTTTAAATAATGCATAGAAAACAGTCAGTGCTAGAAACTTCAGTTGTATAAAACAGATTTGTTCACCCATGTATAACATTTTAACTTGTGAAAACAACTAGTTATGAGTGACGTCATTGAGGTTTACAGCTTTGTGAACTTTATGAATGGAGGGAAACCAAGCTAACAACATGTACAAACTGTACTTGAACTTTATTGTATCCGTTTCATGTTGTAAGGTAATGATCAAACAAAATAAAGCATTTGTTAGGCCATTTACACTGTGTGTAAGGCAATTTGTCTCTTTGAGAAGAAATATAGGGGTGTTTAAATAGCATAGAAGGGAGGGTTAGACCAGTTTACTACAGTTGGAACTCCATAGAAGATAGTTACCGACTATAGCTTTACCTGGACTACACCCTACTCCGCCGTCTTTAATAGTTCAACCACAAAGTAAGCGTTCTATGTGGGTAATAATTACCCGTAAATTATTAGCGCATTTTCATAGGAAAAATGAGCAATTGCAGTGGCTCTTTATGGTAAGACCCAAGGTCGGGAGTAGTAAATGAGCACCGATCATGGTACCCAGAACACGTTTTGGTGTGTCATTTGTGTTCGCACTCTAGCGGCCGCAATTTAAGTCCGATTTCGTTCAAATTTGGTACACATTTTGGTTGTCTACGTCGCTCGGACGAATTCGTTAGCAAAAAAAATCCAACAATCGGAAACACGTTTTTTGACCGGAAGTAACTATTTTTTGAGATTTTTCCTACGAGAATGAATTTGGTTTTGAGTTTTTTCTACAAATACAAATGTAATATGTTATTCTGCACATTTTGTGTTTTACGCGACCTTATAGCTCGCTTGACTCTCCCAAAATCGATCAAAACGTAAGTGGACCCATTCTACCATGGGGTTGGCGTGCTAAGCACACAATGCTTTGTGTATTGAAGATACTCCCAATATGCGGAATGGAGTGCGAACCATTTTGCAGCTATTCAGCACCGTCTTGAATAGACCTATTTCCCAAATTGTTGATTGAAACCCTAAAACATAGGCCTTTAAACTAAATTTTGGAAATTTGCTCAACTCACGTCAGCGGTTCAGCTGCGTGGACGAATTATTAGCTCCCATGTTACCAATTGATATATTTTAATTAAGAGTTTCCATGAAAAATGTTAAATAATAAAAGATGCTCTCCTCTATTTTCATTGCAAAAATTAATAATGAGAATAATCATTAAAATAAAGTAGAACACATTTTACCCACTTTGAAAATTTTTCTAAAGAATTTCTTTTATTTACAGAACTGTTTAATTTTATTAATATTTATTCAGAACATCAGCAATCCAAATAATATAATAAAGTAAAGCGAGTTGTACGTATGTACGTGAGCAACAATATAATATAACAGCTGATTTAACCCATCATGTGTAATACAGACTTGACAAACAAAACCTAGCGTAGATTGTACTTTGTGGTTATGTTTATAACTCAATCGTTATAATTTCTTGTGAAGTAGATTTTTTTAAATATGAGTTATAAAACCAATTTATGCTATATTACGTTATAAGATTTGATGTGGTTATAAACTGTATATAAATACAACCTTTTATAATCAATATATTCGTTTATACAAATTTAAAGAAGAAATATCTATTCGTTTAACTTCGGAAACATTTTCACATCTTCGTACAACAAATAAACATATTAGATTATTATTTTTTCACTATAATATTAATAACTTCTAAATCATGTAATCTATCAATATGAAATAAAAAGCTATTAAATGATAATGATTGTATCTTTCTTTAAATATATAACGGAATAACATAAATAAATAATTTTTTTCTAACAAATAGGCCTACAGTTTTATGAACCTTATTATTGTACACATTTACGGAGTCAAAAATCCCCATCAGCATAGGTAGGCCTAGATAAAGTCTGTTGTTTTTAAATAGTATTTTTTCACGTGATGTATTTCTGATGTGTATCTAATTAATCTGCCTGTGATTTTTCACGGGGGCTTCATGGTAAGAAATAAAAATACAACTTTATAAAATGTAATATGGTGTCTTAGCCCGACCTACTGTGTAGTACTCACGAGCGTGGACCTGAGATTTACAGGCGCTAAGACTGGTGCCGTTGCCACGGTTGTACTAGCCATGTCACTATTATGTTTTGCGGAACTATCAACCCTCCGATTTCTCAGAAATGACGACGTTCAAATCCTAGTGGATCACCTCGGTAACATCCTTTAATCTTATTGTTAAACACACTTACTAATTTTTAATAAAGAGAACTTCCGTGTTTTCAAGGGAAGAGATGCAGACCGATGTTTTTAGAATGCATTTAAAATAAGTGACAGGGCAAAACCAATGCACTGTGCCGTGCGGGTTGCGTTCTTTCCAGGTCCACACTTGTGAGTACAGCATAGTACACTTACGTGTCAAGCTCAGTGTGTTTTAAACCCAGTTTCTTCTAAAATCAAATAGAAGGATGAAATGTAAAATTTGTTTTAAATTAATTAAAAGTCCTTGGAAATGTTAATGTAATGAATAAATAAATATTGTGTACAACTTTTATTTTCTCAAACGCGTTTTAAAGCCAATTTAAAACAAGAGCATCAAGAGTCAAGCTATTAATAACCTTACAATGTATTACATCCTGAATTTATACGCAATTAAAAGCGCGTACTCTAAACAATATAAGCATATTAGCTTTATTGTTAAGACGAACTGTATACTGATGTTGTTTGTTTAATTTTCAACTGTTATTGTGTAAAATAAAACCTGCAGCTCAGCTTCCAAATTACTTTTAATTTCACCTGAGTTACACAGCTGTTTTGCAACTCTTATTGAAACTAAATGCCGTCATTAAAAATAACTTGAACAATGCCGGTTAATTTCTGCCTTCTGAAGTTGAAGAGGGGTCTGTGTAATTAAAAACCTATTGTCTGCACCGACAGTCCCATTTGTGTTTAAATAAGAATTAATTATTCTTTCCTTTTACTTTCTCACTATAGTATAGAGAAAGTATAGTGATCGCTTGTCCTCTGTCATAGCTCAACCGCTATGGTACTTGCCTCATAAGCAAGACGTCCCGGGTTCAAATCCCGCGGGGGACCATAAAATATTAAAAACCCAAAAAAAACATGCTCGTTAGCCGAAAGGCACAAAGTGGCATGGAAAGCATACTTTTACTTTCTCACATTACAAAAGTATAGAGAGAATAAAGAACGCAAAAAAAAAATCGATGTTGAGATTTTCGAGGAAATATCCGTTTTGGGACTCCCTGAGTCCAAACAAGTGGTTTTTACAAAATGTCTGTCTGTATGTCTGTATGTATACAAAGCTAGAGCGAAAACTATTCGATCGATTTCAAACAAATTTGCACCAGTCATGTCAAGTAGGCCTGTAGTTATAGATGCACGAAAAACGGGTTTGAATTTTTTTTTAAACAACCCCCTTTTTGGCAAAAAAACCCCCAAAATATCAGTTATTATTTTTTTTGTAAAAAAACGGCTCTAACGATTTTGATAAAATTTGACTCATTTGTAGCCTTTAATGTACCCTACCATATGCAAAAAACCCCGCATCTTTCTAACAATTCTCGTTTAGCTAGTAATAATAATAAATGATTTTTGGGGTTTTTTTGCCATAAAGGGGGTTGTTTTTCAACCCCTTTTTTCGTGCATCTCTACAGGCCTAATTGACGTGTTTGGTGCAAATTTGTTCGAAATCGATAGAATAATTTTATCTCTAGCAAATAATAATAATATTTATTAGTTAATCTCGTAGATTAAAATCACCTCTCCTACCCCACCTACAATTATGAAGTCACAGTGAATCTGTTTAATAATTGAAATATGTTTGTGAGAAAGTATGTGCCAGTTTCTGGTACCGTTTATTATACATCAACTCCTATAAAAGCGAGTGTACACGCGTACGTAGAACGTACATACGTACGTACGAGAGTAATGTATAATATAACAGCTGATATCACCCATCATCTGTAAACCCAGTGTAGCTTATGGTTTCGGGTTATGTTTACAACTTCAATCGTTATAATTTCTTGTGAAGGTCATTTTTTTTTTTAAACATGAGTTATATAGAACTAATGAATACTATAATATACGTTATAATATTTCCTTTCAGGTTACAAACTATATATAAATACAACCTTTTATCATCAATATATTTGTTATACAAATTTAAAGAAGAAATAGGCCTACCTATTCGTTTACCAGCTGATTTCACCCATAATCTGTAATACTTAAATCAGACCCAGTGAAGATTACAGTTTGGGGCTATGTTTAGGTAGGCCTAGATAAGTAGGCATTAATGTTGTTTGTAAATAATTTGTTTTTTAAATTGTGTATTTCTGATGTGTATCTTATTAATCAGCCGGTGATTTTTCACGGAGTTTACTAGTTCTTACTACATAAGCGTCCCTCTACAAAGTCTACAGATTGTAAATAAGTGCATGATAAACGCGAAATTGTGGAAACACATTTTATATTTATTTATATGCAACACAAGAATGGTCACAATATCAAAATTGCCCAACCGATTTTTAAACAGTTTCTACGTCATTTAGGTACGTTATATAAAGAAAGCAACGTTGTTTAGGATAGGTTTTAGACAAAGTCGTATTAAAAACTGTTCATAACTTCCCAAATTTAAACATGGTATTATATATGTTATTTATACGAAATGAACGTATGGCATATTTAAGGTTTTCGTTCTAATTTTTATTTTTTACGTATATTTGAGAAATAAAAAACAATTTTTAAATAATTTTAGCGAAGTTATTCACTAGTTAATATCATGTTTGTGCAGCTAAAAATAAAGTTCAGATTTGCAGAATATAATGTTTTAGTAACATTGTATTTTTAGCAGGTGTTAAAGCTACAAATGTAGATTAATTAGCGAATTTCCATAGGAAAAATTAGCTATTGCAGTGGCCCTTATGGTAAGACCCAAGGTCAGGAGAAGCAAATGAGCACCAATCATGGTCCACATAACACGTTTTGGGGTGTCATTAAAAATCATATATATACATTTATATATATGTGTGTGTTCGCACTCTAGCGGCCGCATTTTAAGTCAGATTTGGTTTAAATTTGGTACACATGTTGGTTGTCTACGTCGCTCGGACGAGTTCGTTAGCCAAAAAAATCCAACAATGACCGGAAGTAAATATTTTTTGAGCTTTTTCCTACGAGAATAAATTTCTTTTTAGAGATTTTTAAACAAATATGAATGTAGGATATTATTCTGCACATTTTGTTTTTTACGCGACCTTATAGATCGCTTGGTTCCCCCAAAATCGATCAAAACGTACGATTCAAAGCCATATGGTGGATTCTACCGTGGGGTTGGCGTGCGAAGCACGCAATGCTTTGTGTATTGAAAATACTCCCAATATGCGGAATGGAGTGCGAACCATTTTGCACCTATTCAGCACTGTCGTGAATAGATCTATTTCCCAAACTGTTGGTTGAAACCCTTAAACATAGGCCTATAAACTTAATTTTGGAAATTTGCCCAACTCACGTCAGCGGTTTAGCTGCGTGGTCGAATTATTTAATTCTATGATGACTGTGCTTTTAACCTCTTCAAACCGTTTTCAAGCAACAGTCTTACAAATATCAAATTTTCAAACTTACATTGCATTTTCCACTGGAATCAAGGGGTAGCGAGGAACGACCACGATACTGACACAGTTTCAAGGATTGTTAACCAGTCTTAACCAAGTTTTCTAAATGTAAATTAATGAAACACAAAGTAAGCATCCGTCTTTACAAACAATTACTTTAACTAAGGGATTACACGGTTTCATTATCATAATGTTCTATTAGAAAATAACACTAACAATTTCGAAGAATTAAACTAAGAATTTTAAAGGAGTTCTTTCCTTATAGTAAGAAATTAAGGGTATTCGTGGATTTTCTGTTAGTTTTACAAGCTAAACAAAGAATAATTTGGCTGCCAACATGTACATAAATCCCAACTACAAAAACACACATACACGACATCTTGTTTTGAATGGGTGATGAGAATCAAAATTACGGTTGTATGAACATTGCTATTCCGTAATTAGATTTTGTCACTCATATTATATTTTGAGTCTACTAGGAGATTTATAAGCAGAGTGGTTTATTTATCAACGAATGGAATTTTTCATATTGTTCACCTTGTTTGCAGATTTAATTTAAGACATCTTTTCTATACTAATATTATAAAGAGGTAAAGTTTGTTTGTTTGTTTGTATGTAGGGGGTAATCTCTGGCACTACTGAACCGATTGAAAAAATAGTTTTACTAATAAAAAGCTACACTATCTATGAGTAACGTAGGCTAGAATTCATTTCCATAAAAACCTTTTTTTATTTTAATATTTGTAAATTTAGTCGGAAAAATTGTTAGGTTAGTCCTAGAATGATAAACCAACACATTCATTTACATTTATTACAATAGCAACCAATTGAATAAAATAACAGATAATATAGCTGTTTGCTCCAATATTTCCATTAACAGCTGATTTCAAAATTTGAAGCAATGATTTTTGTATTTCTAGCTTTTAGGTTAGGGTTTTAAACTGTAGTCCTGAGCCTTGCTGGTTCTTTTAACCATTATTATAACTGCTGTTATAAAATATAAGGAATCATTTTATTTGAAAACTTAACATTATTTACCATCTTATTTTTGGGGTTATTATTAATAATACACCTTTATTATAAAGAAAAACATAAAATAACTATGTGTATATAAAGTTTCAACGGAATTCGCGTGCGGAGCACGCAGTGGTTTCTCCTATATTTGTATAATAAATAATAATATGTATTTTATGTTATTTTTCTCTAATACTCCTTTCAGTATTGTAGAATAATGTTATTAACCTTTATCAGCCACTTAATTGAAGGTTTGTTAAAGTGTAAATTGTGTTTATGTTAACATTGTGCAATAAAATATTAATTAATTATTATTATTGTTAATTTATTGATGCATATGCCTAATACGAAACATGTATATGTAATGTATATTATTACCCAAAAAAGATAATACTGGCAGGTCAAATTAACAAACAATAACATAATCATCTAACTAAAATTAATATACTCAATGTGTAACTCAAATGTGAGTTATATCAAAATGGAAATACTTTGTTTATAAAATGAATTATGCATTTACTATAGCACAGTATACATTTATTTTATATTATTAGAACATAATTAAGGGTAGGAATATTTAAGAAACATCATTACCTAACCTCATTAACAAGACCTGTAATTAATTTTGTACGTCCGACTTTGGAGCAATTGTTTTTACCTCGTAGAGTTTCATTTGTTTCTCTTAACTTTGTCTCATTAAAACAACATCGCAGCTTTAAATTTTAACATTAAATTAGTGTTATTATATGGGCTCACGTTTCGAAGGCAATTTATATAATAGTGGGAATACAATTTAAAATTGTATCAAACAGGTGTGTTACAGCAACTCCTAAAAAAAGTGAGTGTATTGCATTGCATTGAATAAGGGTTTCTGAAATATATAAAAATGTTGCCTCAGGCCAAGCCCTTTGGCGGTTGGTGTGATACATATATGCATGATTATTTTATGTGTTTCACTGTTTGGGTATGTTGGGGTGTGTGTGTGTGTGTGTAGAGTGTTCTTCGTTGTAAGTCGAGTATATATTTGTGTTTAAGATTCAGATTTAGCTATATTAAAAATTAATTACTTTAGGAGATGTTGTATTAGCGAAGTTGGTCGTAGTCGTTTAGTAGAAGGGGGGGAGGGTGCTTCTTCTCTGGAGATTAGACGTAGTCGTTGGTAAGTCGATTTTGAAGATAGTTGGAAAGTTTTAAGTGTAGGACGTATAATAAAAAAAGCGAGTGTGCGTCTGTTGACTCGCTTTTATATGTTGCACATACGTGAGTAACATTAATAATATATCAGCTGTTATCTGTAACACAAGAAAACACAGTGTAGATTATAGTTTGGGGTTATGTTTACAACTCAATCGTTATAATTTCTTGTGAAGTTGATTTTTTTAAATATGAGTTATAGAACTAATGTATGCTATAATATACGTCATTTTTGTTTTTTTTTTTTTGTTTTTTAACTTCCCGCTAAAAGAAAGTTGAAAATTTTCTAAAATCGGGAAGTTATTGGTTTCACCCCGTTTTTCGAAAATCGAGTATTCATCAGATCTCGACGTTTTGAGGTCCTAGGAATCTTCCCTGACCACTCCCGAGAGGGTGTCACCCTGTCTGTATGTATGTGTGTGTGTGTGTGTGTAAGTATGTGACCCGCTTATAACGTTTGAACGGCTTAACCGATTGGATCCTACCAAACGGCGTTCTAAAGAGTTCCATCAAACTTAGATTTCCTGAAAATTTCAACTAATTCGGACAGGTAGGTTCTGAGAAATTTCGAAAAAACTAAGAAATATTTTTTTTTCAAATCAGGTATTTTTGGAATAAATTTTAAACGGATTTACCGATAAATTCCAAAATCTAATCAGCTCTTAACCTTGAAAAGCGACGTCGATTGCTACCAGTCCGGTCAAAATCGGTTATTTCGTTCGTGAGATATCGTGAACGGAAGAAAATAAAAAAAAGTGTTTTTCTCAATTTCTCCGAAATTTTTCATCAGAAAAATTTTTGTTGTCGATTCTTTCAATGGACTCGAAAAACTGCATCGATTGCCGCAAATCGCATAAAAATCGGTTGATTCATTCGCGAGATGTCGTGAACGAAAGAAAATCAAAAAAGTGTTTTTCCTCAATTTCTCCGAAATTTTTCATCTGAAAAATTTTTGTTGTTGATTCTTTCAATGGACATAAAAAACTGCATCGATTGGAGCAAATCGCATAAGAATCGGTTTATTCATTCAAAAGTTATGGCAGTTCAAAATTTCCAAAAATAGTGTTTGTTGTAATTAAACTTAGCGGGAAGTTACATGGATGGCCTTTAGGGTCAACCGTTTTCCAATTGTTTTTTAACATCCTGCTGTTTTGCACTTAAGGCTAATGAAGACGGGGGCTATGAAGATGGGAATCCGAACCACAGCCAACGATGTCTGTTAAGAAACCATTTAGAAAATTATTCGGGGTCAATGGGAATTGAACCCGGAACTTTTACATTGATGTAGTATACGTAATAATATTTCCTTTGGAGTAGTTATAAACTTAATATATATATAACCCTTTATCATGAATATATTTTTTTATAAAAATTTAAAGAAGAAATGCCTATTTGTTTACCTTCTTAAATATTCGTACATCTTCGTATAACATATAGACGTATTTGATTATGACTTTCTTCACTATAATATTAATAACTTCTAAATCATTTGATCTATCAATATGAAAAAAAAAACATTAAAAATAACGGTACCAGAAACTGGCACAAACTTTCTCACAAACATATTTAAATTATTAAGCAGATTCACAGTGATTTCATTTTTGTAGGAGGGGTAGGAGAGGTGATTTTAAACTAGGAGATTAACTAATACATATTATTATTATTAGCTAGAGATAAAACTGTTCGATCGATTTCGAACAAATTTGCACCAAACACGTCAATTAGGCCTGTGTAGATGCACGAAAAGAGATTTTTAAAAAGTTTGAAAAACAACACCCTTCATGGCCAAAAAATCCCCAAAAATCAGATATTATCATTATTATTAGCTAAACGAGAATTTTTAGAACGATGCTGTTTTCTGCATATGGTAGGGTACATTAAAGGCTACAAATAAGCCAAATTTTATCAAAATCGTTAGAGCCGTTTTTTTATAGAAACATAATAACTGATTTTTTTGGGGGGTTTGCCAAAATGGGGGATGCTTTTCAAAACCGTTTTTCGTGCATCTATACAGGCCCACTGGACATATCTGGTGCAAATTTGGTTGAAATCGATAGAATAGTTTTCCTTATAGCTTTGTATACATACAGACATACATACAGACAGACATTTTGTAAAAACCACTTTTTTGGACTCAGGGGGTCCCAAAACGGATATTTCCACGAAAATCTCAACATCGATTTTTTTGCGATCACACTTTCTCTGTACTATAATATAGTGAGGAAGTAGAAACATTTTCACTTTTCTTTAAATATATAATAACGTACGTAAATAAAAATGTTTAACAAATAGGCCTACAGTTTTATGATCCTTTTTACTGTACACATTTACCGAGTTAAAAATCCCCGTCAACATAGTTAAGTAGGCCTAAAAAAGTATGCCTTAATGTTGTTTTTAATTAGTTGGTTTTTACATGAGGCATTTCTCATGTGTATCTAATTTAACAGCCTGTAATTTTTCACGGGGCTGTACTAGTACAGAAATAAACTCTAGTTTATACATGATTGTTTGCCTCCTGAACTGTAATTAGTAATAAACTAGGTTACGTACCTTGCGTACCGTCAACAGTTCCGTCCTTTAATTGGCGACGACCGGTTTCGGAAGCTTACGCTTCCATTGTCAAGTCATAATAAATAAAACAAAAACAACAAAAACACACCCAACACTAAATAAAACAACACATGTCTAACGTCAATAAATAAAAACACAAAACACACGACACATTTCACGCATACTGGCCAGCTACGGTATTCGTACGAAACTAACCTCCACGTGATTGCTACCTCTACCCTACCCCCACTTGCTCGCTGCTTATCTTATTCCCTGGGCTCGGTGTATTTATGTGGTTAATGGCGTTGAACAGCACGTTAGAACTATATTTTAATTTCTCGTTGAGGGTGTTGTCGGCGTCGTATTTAAATGCATTGTATATGTGCATTTCCTCCAAACTTGACATAAAAGGAGACTTCCGGCATTTGTGTAGAATATCCATGTTGGTATTGATATCTGCAACGTTGTGGCAATTTTGTACGAGGTGCTCGGCAAACTTAGATTTTTGTGTTAATTGCGATTTTCTAGGGATATGTTAAAGGACGGATTTAAAGGACGGAACTGTTGACGGTACGCAAGGTACCTAACCTAGTTTATTACTAATTACAGTTCAGGAGGCAAACAATCATGTATAAATTATGTGCTAGTCAAGCGAAAGCTGCCTATGAATATAAGAAATTGAAACTGAGAGTGATGAACGCTAACTTGGATATTAGATTTAATAGGGCATGTCTAAAACTGCGCGTATTCCCGAATTACGTACGTGTAAATATAAGGAACACATCAATCGCTGCACGTAAGACGAAAACACAGGCAATGACATTATGGGTAAAAAATGAAATAAAATTCCTATATAAGAAAAAAGATGAACTCAACTTTTTGTTATACAAATCACATTTGAAACTGGCATATTATCTTCATCCGAGTATTAGGTATTACATATTTTCTATTATTGACAAACAAATAAGTAGGAGTGTCTATAAAAAGAAACAAATACAGGCTAATAAAATCCATAGGTTAGTTGAACACGAAGCAAATAAGGCTGCCGCTTTTGTAAATATAGATCATGTTTTTCACCCCCGCGTTGTAAACTACACGGATGTTGTATTCACTGATGACGAAATGGATGTTTTGAACAAAGGGTTGAAACATAATTTCCCAAAAAAGTCGTTTAAAAATAACATAGTAACGGAAATCATTAACGCAGAAACTGCAATCAATTATGTAAAAGACGATCAAATAAGGACTGTGATAAGACATGTAGTTAATGACAAAGTTATGTCAATAGTCAATGACAGGAACATTAAAAATACGCGTACCAAACGCACGTTACTACACGCAGAAAATGTGACTCTTGATAATATTAGGAATAAGCTAGCCGATACAGATTGCATTTTAACTAGAGCTGATAAAGGTCAATGTACTGTAATTATGACGTCAGAAGACTATTCAAATAGAGAATATGATTTTATCCGTGATAATTCTATAGATAACGTTCCGAATGATCCTACTGGCAAGTTCCATTCTAATCTTAAGTCAACATTAAATCAAATAAATTGTTTATTTAATAAAGATGAAATACGATTCTTGAAAATGATTGATCCCAGAGCACCAACACTTAGGGGCATGCCTAAAATTCACAAAGACGGCCTACCGATAAGACCGGTGGTGAATTTTACTACCGCTCCATCGTACAGGACGGCTAAAAAACTTGATAAAGTTATACGTGCGAACATAGTGCTTAGTGATGACCGCAGCATAAAGAACAGCTTGGATCTCGTTAATTTGACAAAAGACTTCAAGTTTGACAAGTCCCACACCATGGCGTCTTTTGACGTAGTAAACCTATATACTAACGTTCCCGTTGCCCTTACTCTGGACTTACTAGAACAAAATTTAAGGAATAACTCTAGTTTAGAACCGGAAGCTATTAAGGAACTGTCGCACCTACTGCGCACTGTTCTTCAACAGAATTACTTTTCTTTTAATAACAAATTTTATATACAGAGAGACGGTTTAGCGATGGGGTCCCCCCTCTCGAGCATCCTGTCCGAAATATATCTTAATCACATTGAAAACACTTACATCTTTTCACCGAAGAACACGCACGCAAATAGGATTTCACTGTACCACCGTTACGTTGACGACACTATTATGTTTTATAAGGGTAACAATAGACAATTGGGACTACTTAATAATTACTTGAATGGTATAGCCCCCAAATTGAAGTTTACACTGGAGATTGAGTCAGATAATAAAATTAATTTCCTTGACCTGACCCTGAAAAAACAGGATGGTAAACTTATATATAATATATACCGCAAACCATCAGCTACGGACCATTCGATCCACGCCACTTCGTACCACCCCATGTCACACAAGATGGCCGCATTCCACAGCTTAACCAATAGACTCCTGACAGTGCCCCTCGATAGGGATGGCTACAATTCTGAGCTATCTGTGATTAAACACATAGCTGTAGCAAATGGTTATAACAGAACAGTAATAGATAGTATCATCCGCAAGCATACTAATAAACGTAGGCAGATCACAGTGCCCAAACCTAAACAAAAATACGTATGTGTCGAATATGGAGATAAATTACATTACACTATTAAAAATGAGTTGAGGAAACAGAACGTCACATTGTCCTGCAGGACCTCCAACAGACTAGAAAGATTAGTGGGACGCAGAACGAATGGCAAAAAGGACGATTTCCAACAAACAGGAATCTATAAAATCAGGTGTTCGGACTGCCCTAAGTTCTACATCGGACAAACGGGTCGGGCATTTAAAACTAGATTTCGCGAACATATCCCTAGAAAATCGCAATTAACACAAAAATCTAAGTTTGCCGAGCACCTCGTACAAAATTGCCACAACGTTGCAGATATCAATACCAACATGGATATTCTACACAAATGCCGGAAGTCTCCTTTTATGTCAAGTTTGGAGGAAATGCACATATACAATGCATTTAAATACGACGCCGACAACACCCTCAACGAGAAATTAAAATATAGTTCTAACGTGCTGTTCAACGCCATTAACCACATAAATACACCGAGCCCAGGGAATAAGATAAGCAGCGAGCAAGTGGGGGTAGGGTAGAGGTAGCAATCACGTGGAAGTTAGTTTCGTACGAATACCGTAGCTGGCCAGTATGCGTGAAATGTGTCGTGTGTTTTGTGTTTTTATTTATTGACGTTAGACATGTGTTGTTTTATTTAGTGTTGGGTGTGTTTTTGTTGTTTTTGTTTTATTTATTATGACTTGACAATGGAAGCGTAAGCTTCCGAAACCGGTCGTCGCCAATTAAAGGACGGAACTGTTGACGGTACGCAAGGTACGTAACCTAGTTTATTTTAAACTCTAGTTCTTCTTCATAAGTACAAAGATTTCCCTATTTGAAACACTAGGTCCCTCCCAGGTAAATAACAATGATATTTGCTTTTATAATGGAAAGGTTCTTTAAAGAGTGTTTTATACCTTTAAATGGCTTTAAAATATCGCCTCTTCCAAGATGTCAAAACTTTTCCCATTTCCTGGTATTTATTGCAGATTAATGTCTTGAAACTCAACGGGATTCTGTTAAAAATGTTCTCACTAACTTCTGCATAGTGTCTTAAGTGGTTCCACTAGTGGTTCGTAATAACAATATGTTCCTTTAACTTGGCCTAGATTGTAAAATACATATTATTTGGCCTTACAACTTAAAATTATTAATCAAATCGCAACTAAGCAATAAGCCCGCTGGACTGATAGTTTATTAACATAGAGACAAGCAAATGGCACTGTGGTTTAAGGCACTTGTCTAGTCTGTTCCACAGCAGAATGCACTATATGGTACCTTATTGATCTAACTGGTTTGATAAAAACAATAACATAAAAGTAAACGTGCTCTAAATTACTTCAGTATCAAGAGTTTCGGATGAGTTTCACCATTAATAATATAAGACCGACACACATTTTTAATACCCACATAGAAATGAGTATAAAGGTGAAGTATTTCTTTTTTTAATGGGCCATTGGTATCTTGTAAACTATAAATCTGACAGAAAACTTTGAATGGGGAACTTTTCCTTGTTTTTTGCGAAATTAAAAATTTTTTAGTTAAAATCACTTTTCCAATATGGCGGTCTAATTTAGGATTTATTACTGAACATCCTATATTTTATTATGATATTGGATTTTACAAGTAATTTTAAGACTTCTTTGTTCTTGGTGTCTTTTTAATAGACTAACCGTTAAAAAGTTAGAGGGGTGTAAAGTTTTTAAAACACCCCAACTGAGCGGAAGATATTTGTGTATGGAAACGATTTGAACCAATGAAAATGCTCTATAAAAAAAAGACGGGACATATTTAGACGAAAAAAAACTATAACATCAATAAATGAACGTTAATAGAAAATAAAAACTTACTTAAAGAAATCCTTCAAATTCTAATAATAATTCGACCACGCAGCTGAACCGATGACGTGAGTTGAGCAAATTTCCAAAATTAAGTTTATAGGCCTATGTTTTAGGGTTTCAACCAACAATTCGGGAAATAGGTCTATTCACGACGGTGCTGAATAGCTGCAAAATGGTTCGCACGCCATTCCGTAAATTGGGAGAATCTTCAATACAAAAGGTATTGCGTGCTTCGCACGCCATTTCGCATGTTGGGAGTATCTTCAATACGCAATACATTGCGTGCTTCACACGCAATTAGGCATATTGTGTTTATCTTCAATACAAAGTGCATTGCGTGCTTCGCACGCCAACCCCCTGTATTTTGAGTATCTTCAACACACGAAGCATTGCGTGCTTCGTACGCTAACCCCAAAGTAGAATCCACCACATGGCTTTGAACCGGGTACTTCTATGGTATTTTACGTTTTGATCGATTTTGGGCGAACCAAGCGAGCTATAAGGTCGCGTAAGAAAACAAAATGTACAGAATAATATCCTACATTTATATGTGCATAATACACTGAAAAACAAATTCATTCTCGTAGGAAAAATCTCAAAAAATTATTACTTCCGGTCAAACGTGCTTAACGAACTCCTCCGAGCGACGTAGACAACCAACATTTGAACCAAATCGGACTTGAAATACGGCCGCTAGAGGGCGAACACACACATATATATATATATATATATATATATATGATTTTTAATGACACCACAAAACGTGTTCTGGGGACGATGGTCGGTGCTCATTTGCTGCTACCGACCTTGGGTCTTACCATAAGGGCCGCTGCAATAGCTCATATTTCCTATGGAAATTCGCTAATAAAACTAGAATTAACCACAAACCTCAGTCCCCTAGGTGAACGCATAAGACTAGCAATATAAAAATAATTAACTTGCGTATTCAAAGAGGGATTTAAAATAAAGGCTGTACTATAACATTAAGCCATATGGATATTAGTCTACATTTATTTTACCAGGTTAAAACAATGCCACTATGGATAAAAGGTAAACTTACTTAATAAAAGCTCGTAATTTTGAATACTAAAATTGTAAAAAAATAAAAAAAGATAAATACTTAAGCGATTTGTTAGCGCCACTGAATGTACGATCAATTCTCACGTGATCACCAACAGTGGCGATTATTTAAAGTCGAGTTAATTCGTTGATAATCACTGCCCATCAGTGTTACCCTTTCTAAAAAATGGTGCGTTGGCAAGTTTGGACATTTGGAATTAAGCCATCGTCCATCAACTATAGACTTATACATTTTACACAATCAGTATTTCGGTTGAAAGTGTACAAAAACTGTTGGCATTAGTGACAAACATTAATTATGTTGGTGCAAGGTAATAATTCGTATCCCATTGTATAACGTTTTATTTGCTCAATATATTGCTCAGTATCAATATAATGGTTTTATAAATGACTAGGGAAACCCCTGCGTGCTCCGCACGCCAACCCCGTTGGAACTTTCTATAGACATAATCATGTTATGTGTTCTTTATAATAAAGGTGCAGGATTAATAATAACCCCAAAGGTAAGAGGGTAAATAATGTTAAACGTTCAAATCAAATTATTTAGTTTATTTTATAACAGCGGTTATAATTAAAAGTTAAAGGAACCAGCAAGGCTCAGGTCTACGCTTTAATAAAAGCCTAACATAAAAGTTAAAAATACAAATATATGCTTCAAAGTTTGAAAACAGCTATTAATGGAAATATTGGAGCAAAAAGCTGTTTTATCTGTTATTTCATTAAAATGGTTGCTATGGTAATAAATGTAAATACATGTGTTGGTTCATCCGTCTAGGCCTAACCTAAGATTTTTTTCGTCTAAAATTACAAATATTGAAATAAATTTTTTTTTTTATCAAAATGAATTATATGCTATGTTGCTGAGGGATAGTGTAGCTTTTTATTATTAAAACTATGTTTTCAATCGGTTCAGTAGTTCCAGAGATTATGGGTACCTCCTACATACAAACAAACAAACAATATTTACCTCTTTATAATATTAGTATGGATAAAGATAATTAGAATTATCAAATATGAATTTTAGTTGAGTAGTTTTGTTTCAGTTATTTATTTAGCTTGGTGCTGTTTGAAGTGACTCTAGGCGTTAGTTAAGTACTGTTGTACAGTTGATTTACGTTACGCTACGAGCAATTTGAGTTTTGTATAATTACAGGGCGTGACGCAATGGTAAAGATGGTGACATTAACGTTGAAACGCGTTTGATTATTACATTGTGTTTCCCGTTTATCAATTCTAAAAACATAACTAGAGCAATAGGATACAGTCTTATGGATCTCATAAATGTTACGAACTAAAAAAATCTTTGCATGATATCACAACTGTATGTATTAACTAGCTGACCTGAATGAAAATTTCGCAAGTTAGGAGTACTTACCTGATTTAATACGCCGATTTAATTAATTTAGTTACGTTTATTTATTTAAGTTAATTAATTTATAAGCAATAGTTTATAACGACTTATAACACTTTATATTGATTGATTTTGGAGCTAGATTACACTTGTATATAGAATGTAAACCATCTAACTAACAGCTGTCATGTTAGTTAAACAGATTGTTAATAGATGGCGCCTTTCATTAGAAACCATGCGAAGTATAATATAAAAGTTTTTAAAATCAAATTCGTAACGAAAACATGAATTTTAAGCTGGTTGTCTATGTTTCCTCAATCGCGGGAACATAAGCTTTAAAATTATGCTTGAATAATTAATTTTGATAAAGAATTAAGGGAGATATCGCAGATGGTGACTTTCATTAGGAACCATAATATGAACTACTGTATTTAACTAACAGCCGTCATATTAGTTAAACAGATTTTTAATAGATGACGCCTTTCATTAGGAAACATATAAAGTATAATATAAAAGTTATTTTAATAAATTTTTTTACGCCTATTTTTAGTCAATAACGGGGAACATAAGTTTTAAAAATATGCTTGAGTAATTAATTTGTATAAAAAATTAAGATAACGCTTAGCGACAAAAAAAAAACGCATTTGAGAAATAATATATAAGGATAAGGTCGAATATATCTTTTGTAAAGATGTTATGAAAACGTTTCTTGAAATATTTTTCATTTTTGTTTTATATAGTTAAATAAAAATGTTACAATAATTTATGTCAGCTAATCACTTTATTAAAAACCTTAATTTCCCAGAATATTGGAAGTAAATGAAATATGTAAAAGCCTAAAAGGTTAGACTAAACTCAATTCCGCCCGTGATAAACTGAACAATGATTCAGGCAGACGCATTAAAAGGTTTCCTGTGTAAATGGTTTTTACGTTCAAGCAAAGGGTTTTTCACTTTCTTCTTTTTTTTGCAATCAAGCTCTTTAACAATTCCAAGTTAATGGATTTTCTTCTCATTTTTTAAAATTTATTTCTTTAATTTTAAGCTTTTTGTTTTAATTTACAATAAACGCTGTTGACTAATTTTAGTACTTGCAACAAAGCAAGCCATTTTTTAGAGTTGATTTGGCTGTTATATATATATATATATATATAGACGGTGTATCAAAACTTACTACCAATACTTGTAAGTATTTTTCCTGGGCCACAGTTAATTCTTCTTTAACTTTTTTATTTTCTTACAATACTATAGAATAGAGAAAGTATAGTGATGGCAACAAAATCGATGTTGAAATTTTTGTAGAAATATCCGTTTTGGGACAGCCTGAGTCCAAAAAAAGTGTTTATTACAAAATATCTGCCTGTATTTATACAAAGTTAGAGAGAAAACTATTCCACCGATTTCGAACAAAAATTTGCACCAAACATGTCTGTTAGGACTGTATAGATGCACGAAAAAATGTTTTGACAAATTTTGAAAACAAGCCAATTTTTTTATAGTATTAGTTTACAATAGCGGGTCAATCGAAACTACTATAAATACACAAACTTTAACTTTTTTCTTTATAAATATAGTATTTATACACTTCACTGATGCCGGGAAAGCAATATTTAACCATCTTTAACAAGTACAATATTAAAAACTCTCAAATCAAATGTTATTTATGGGAATTTTACATCGCAAAGAGCCGACATGTTTTTCTCAGCATTGCCGGATTTGTCGTTCTCTTTTGTGTAGAAACGAACAGTTTGGCCAACTCAACTACATACGTTTTTAAAGTACTGTACAATCATACTGTTATCGGCCAGGTTAAGCGAAAAGTAATTTTTGCAAAGTTTTTTTTTTAAATTTTAATTTTATAATGTGATAATAACGAAATATAATTTTAGTGATAACACTATGTTTAATATAGTTAACATAAAATGTTTCATATGTAGTCACGAATAGAGAGAAGTAATAATGTAGTAAAATAACCTACTGATATTGTTCGATTTGGCAACGTTGATGAAATTCCATTTTAATTAGGCATTTATATTGTATTTTCTATTGTTCTTTATGGTACGTTGTTATTGTTTTTGTTATTAACGTTTTGTTACATTATTTTTTAATTTACCTGATTTGTGGGTACTTTTGGGATTAATATTGTTTACTTTATTTATTTCGTACTTGTTTGGTGTACGTAAAGTCATTTATTTTGTTATAATTACGTGAAATATTACGGGAATGTCGAAACTTAACCTACATAAGTTTAAGTTTTATTTCATTCATAATTCCTATAAATTTTATTTTCCGGGAATATTTTTGTTGTTTTTACAATCAGTTAGACGTGTTCTTTCATATTATTTAAAATTCCCTTAGAAATCGAATTACCCGCTGTAGTAAATTTTTACCCATCTTTTAAGTGACCCTTTCAGGCTTCACCACTTCAATTAGACGGCTTCAATCGATGGTTTTGTTTAGTCAACATTTCTATACAATATTAGAAAGAGGTAAAATTTGTATGTTTGTAGAGGGTAATCTCTGGAACTACTGAACCGATTGAAAAAATAGTTTTACTAATAAAAAACTTCACTAACCCTGGTTAACATACGCTATAATTAATTTTGATAAAAACATTTTTTATTACAATATTTGTAAATTTAGTCGGAAAATTTTTTTAAGTTAGGCCTAGACTGATAAATTACCATAGCAACCAATTGAATAAAATAACAGATAAAACAGCTGTTTGCTCTAATATTTCCATTAACACCTTATTTCACACTTTGAAACAACTATGTGTATTTCTAACTTTTAGGTTAGGTTTTTTACTAAAGTGTAGACCTGAGCCTTGCTGGTTATGTTAACCTTTATTATAACTGCAGTTATAAAATATACAAAATAATTTGATTTGAAGATTTAACATTACTTACCAATTTAACTTTAGGATTATTATTAATCCTACACCTTTATTATAAAGAAAACATAACATGATTAAGTGTATAGAATGTTCCAACGTGGTTGGCGTGCGGTAAACGAAGGGGTTTCCCCTAGTAATATATATATGTATTAATGTTTGAATTTTAGAATCTAAACATCAACTAAATACGATTACTCCATATTTCAGATGTGGATAGATAAGTCGATAGTTGAATATGAGGAGTGTACCTCAACAGCAACTATGTTTCAAAAGACTTAATAAAAATATACCTGAGCAAATTTTCACGAATATATTGATGTTCCTTTTTAGGCTGCTGTCAATAACAAGAAAACCATCTTATACTATTCATTAATAACTTGATCCTTCTACACTATTTGTAGTTCTCATGTTGGCTGTGGTTCAAACCATACTACGTAGAAACTATATTGACTGGTTTTATAAGCAAGTTTTTCTTTAAAAGTATTAACTTGGTTCATTCAAGTTTTTGCTC
Organism: Philaenus spumarius; assembly: GCA_018207615.1. NCBI lineage: Eukaryota > Metazoa > Arthropoda > Insecta > Hemiptera > Aphrophoridae > Philaenus > Philaenus spumarius. The sequence goes on along the minus strand of JAGFPH010009597.1, from coordinate 24,064 downwards.
CAGTAATTATATTTGAACGGTAAGAGTGTCACCAATAAAACAAAATATTTGTGTATGCTGAAAAATCAAATACATATAAATAAATAAAATAGGCTCATGAACAGATAACTGAGGAACACTTAATTGGTCAACAAAATAATCTACCCACACATGTATATTACAAAAAACAACACTTTTGAAATACTTTGGTGTTCGGACTTGAACTTTAAAATTGTTTTCGATTGTTGTAAGATATGTATTACATTATGCAATAATTTACGAAATACATATTATCTTGTTCAGACAGTCAATCACATAAAAACAGTTGTTAACTTCGACTATTAAAACCAATAGTTTCAGCCTTAACTTATACGACATAGTTTTACTGGTATTATTAAACATTAAAATTTCATTGCTTTGACAGTAAACGGAAGCCGCCGTAAAACCAGAAGCACGTTCAGATTTTACGAGTCAACGCAGGAATAGTTTGATTGTCACTTGGATCACGACCGAAGTAACATAATAAATGAACACTCGCATCTCAGAGAGGACGAAACGCATAATTTTACAAACTATTATGGTAGTAACACATCAACGACATGTTTACAAAAATATGTTTGAATCTATTTTGAATTTGCAAATCAATATACTTGATACAACACAACTTGGTCGCAGGATCCCACGACAATTACGATTACTCAAACTCGATTCAGTGACATCTGTGTTACAATAGCCAAGTCATAGACTGTTACAGACTTATTGTATCTCATTAATCACTAAAGATGGCGACTTTGTCGTTGAAACTCATTTTAGTTATGTCAGGGTTGTCGGTAAATACCAGCAACCAATAAGAGCTGATGAAAATAAAAATTAATAAAATAATCACTAAATTTGTTATTATTATTTCCGCTAATATGCTTGAAACATTTGTCTTCTTGCTTATCCGCCTTTCTTATCTTTGTCTTTCTTTCGCTTGACGCGTTTCGGGTAGACCCCATCTTCAGAAGCTTTATTTGCTATACTATCTATGCTCTAACCATTGTCTCCTATTTATATTTGTTCTCCTCGCCCACACTTTCAATAATAATTAATAGTAATAATAATAATTAACAATAATAGTATTAATTAATAATAATAATAATAAAATAATAATTATTAAGAAATAAATTTACAAAAGAAGGCAAAATTAAATTAGAAGGCAATTCATCGTAGAGTGGAAGTCCGAAACTGATGCCCGGTATAAGGCAAGGCAGCATTTACAAGCACGTAGGCCAAATCTGTGAGAGCAGAAAATAATGTCAAATGTACCGAAATCGTTAGCCAATCATAAGGAACTAATATTCAAACGGAGCAACCAGGGTGAGCCAAGTAGGGCGACAAAAAAGGAAGGAGAGACAGCAACGCGTGGAAAACGAGGTCTGTACCAATTTTTCAACGAAGAAGGAAACACCTAATAATTGCATGAGCTAGCAATCAACGCAACAAGTCTTCAAGCAACCATTCCTGGGCCATATTAAAAGTGAAAGTGTCGGGCAGTAAATCTGTGTGTGATAAAAGTGCGGGCGACATAGTTTGAATAAATCATCCAAATAAAGTGAAAGTGAGGAAAGGGAAAGAAGGATGTTTAAAGATATGTAAGAAGTTTTAATATTTTTACTTTCTCACTATACTATAGTATAGAGAAAGTATAGTGATCGCAAAAAAAATCGATGTTGTGATTTTTGTGGAAATATCCGTTTTGGGATCCCCTGAGTCCAAAAAAGTGGTTTTTACAAAATGTCTGTCTGTATGTATACAAATCTAGAGCGAAACCTATTATCTATTTTGATAAAGTTTGGCTTATTTGTAGCCCTTAATGTACCATAACATGTGCAAAAATTTGCATCTTTAAAAAAATTTTCGTTTAGCTAATAATAATAATAATAACTGATTTTTAGGGGTATTTGGCCAAAAAGGAATTTTATTACAAAAATTTTTAAACCCTTTTTTCGTGACTCTATGCACGCCTAATTGACATGTTTGGTGCAAATTTGTTCGAAATCGATAGAATAGTATTCTCTTTAGGTAATAATAATAATAATAATAATAATAATATTTACTTTAATGTATTATCCCCTCTCCTATTTTAATAAAATTATGAAGTCACAGTTGGGGTTACATACGAAACACACAAGGCACTATGTATCGAAAATACTCCCAATACGAGAGTCGCGGTGCCAAACACGCATGCATTGCGTATGAAAACACCCCCAATACGGGGGTTGGAGTGCGAAGCACCCAATGCACTCTGTATTGAAAATTTTCCCAATACAGGGTTGGCGTGCGAAGCACGCAATGCATTGCCCGATAATAATTTAAATACGTTTGTGAGAAAGTATGTGCCAGTTTCTGGTACCGTTTATTTCTAATTGTAAGACAGACCTCGGGGAGAAAAAATATTCAAATTGAGAGACAAAAACATATCAGCACTACATCAGACCTACATTAGCATAAGATGTATTTAGTTTTATTGGGACTGAGCCATTAGGATTAGCTGCTAGACCAAGCAATCGGGGACGGTTCACAATTCAACAGTAAAAATTTAAACCAAGTTTTTTTAACTCGTAATTATACAGTAAAAGGTAAATTGATGCGTTGGATAAATCCACTCTTTAATAATTGTTATAGATTGGTTTGTTCAGGTAGCCTGGAGGGCCTATTTTATGTTTTGCGTAACGTTAATAATTGTTGCTGGATCTTAATTGTTGTTAAAAGGAGCCCGATGCGAGGCTATGAATTGAAGGAAGTAAAGTGGTGAAATATTGTTTAGTAAATTGTAGATTCAGTTGTAACAGAAATTTGGGAGATATTTCATGAATATATTTAGATTTTTAAACCCATATGTCTGTAATTATTAATACCTAGTCTCTGGAGTAACCTCACAAGCCAAGAGAAGCGTACCCTAGTAGAGTGATTCTGGTGGAGCCAATAGAAGAGGTATATGTTTAAGAGTTACATGTTTAATTCAGAATTCAAATCAAAGTCTAAAATTTGTTCAAAGTCTGACATGGTAAAGTCGCATTAAAGCAGAAAGCGTTACAGTTAATAAACGTATTATTTGTGAGTTTCTGTGTTCAAGTTTTATTATATTAAGTACTAGAGGGCCCCACCCCCTGCTTGCTTCGCTCGCCAACCCACGCGATGAAGAAGGCGCAAACAGATTACCACTTATGAATCAAAGGTGTCAATCATGGGAAGTATAACTATTTATTTTTATTGTAAAGGGGCTGTTCAAACAGTAGACGTAACTATTTAAATTGCGTGTGTTATTATTTATTTTATTTCCTACACAACACTTTATAATACAAAGTGACAAATTTTCAGTTCTCTAGCTTTAAGGAAAGTATAACAATCAAAATTGTTTATTGGTGTTGTTACTACATTTTCACCCCTTAGCAGCACGCTACAAAATGTAAATCTACGATACTTTTTCTACGGATCTTCTAAGAAATAAATGTACAAAATGTTCAGCTCACTAACTTTAAGGAAAATATAACAATTCATTTTTCCTGTTTTAAGGGTTGTTATAAAATGTTCACCCGTTAGCAGCACGCGACAAAATGCTAATCTAGTTTACTTTTTCTACGTATATTGTTAAGAAATAAACGTACGCAATTTATAAGAAGTCATATTTATTGTTTTAGGGGTTGTTTCAACCCTTAAAATCATAAATAATTCTAGCCTATGTTACTCAGGGATAGTGTAGCTTTTTATTAGTAAAACAAATTTTTTAATCAGTTCAGTATTTCCAGAGGTTACCCTCTACTTACAAACAAACAAATTTTACCTCTTTATAATATTAGTATAGATAACTCAATATTCGATTTATTTTGAAAATAATATACAGTTTATTTGTTAAGTTTTATTTTGTAAACAGAAAAGTAAAGAAAATAACATCAGTATTATTATAGGCCTATCTCTATCCTAAATAAGGTGTATTGCATTTAATGGTTTTATAATTTAATTGTAATATCATTTATTGGTTATATAATTTAATTGTAGTATCATTTAATAAATGATAGTGCTAAATAATAAATACAAAAATAAAAATTAAACGCAAGAAGTAATCACATGGTAAAAGCGGATATTGGAATAGTCTTTTAAGCTGTTAACAGCACTGTCCACCAACTGCCTTATCTATACTAATATTATAAAAAGCCACACTATCCCTAAATAACATAGGCTAGAATTCATTTTGATAAAACAATTTTTTATTTCAATATTTGTAAATTTAGTCGAAAAAATTATTAGGTTAGGCCTGGACAGATGAGCCAACACATGTATTTACATTTATTACCATAGCAACCAATTGAATAAAATAACAGATAAAACAGCTGTTTGCTCCAATATTTCCATTAAAAGCTCATTTCAAACTTTGAATCATATATTTGTATTTCTAACTTTTAGGTTAGGTTTTTATTAAAGTGTAAAAATGAGAATTGCTGGTTCTTTTAACCTTTAAAATATACGAAACATTTGATTTGAATATTTAACATTATTTACCCTCTTAGCTTTGGGGTTATTATTAATCCTATACCTTTATTATAAAGAAAACATAACATGATTATGTGTGTAGAACGTTCCAACGGGGTTGGCGTGTGGAGCACGCAGGGGTTTACCCTAGTGGTAAAGTAATTGTGTGTTCCGTTAGTCAAAAACAAACTTCGTCTTACTTTTGTGTATTTGTAATGTGTTTATGTTTGACTTATTCTAAAGGAATGGAAACTGTGAACTTTGTGTTGTGAAATGTAGCTCAATATATTTGCAGTAAATATTTGTTTGATAAAGCATACTGCGAAACTCATTATTTATTATAAATTTACAACTTTAAGCTCATAAAAACTATTGCGATTTGACTTTACTATTTACCTCAGTCGGGTAGGATTGATTGCTTTGCATTAACATGCATAATGTGTGTCGTTTACGGCAACTGTTTTTGTTTTGTAGAGTTTAAACAGAAGTACAGATTGTGTAAAATTTATAATAATTCTATAGTTGATGTCCAAACTCGCCAGACTGCCATTTGTCAGAAAGGCTAACACTAATGGTCCGACATTAACAAGGAATTACCTGATTTTAAATAATGGGCGATCGCTGAAAATGAGAGTAAGGGCTTGATTTGCCAGGTGTTGGCGGTAACAAATGCAACAGTTTTATATTAATCGATATTTCGTTATTTGTTTTTAGCAATTAATATTCACAATTGCTAATTTTGATTACAATTTACGCATAATGGATAGTTTTATTCTTACGCGTTAATTTACTATCCAGATAGCATACTTTGTATTGCAGCCTTCCTTTTACTTTC
>JAGFPH010009597.1:0-18638 GCA_018207615.1 Philaenus spumarius | reverse complement strand
CGTCATCTGAGAAAATAGATATACATAGGACTGCGAGCAGCAACGAATTACAGGTATTTATATAATAATAATTGTTTAACGAACAGAATATGACCTCACGTATCCGAACTACAGTATCCGAACAGTAACACAATTATTATGCAACAAAATACAAAAAAATAGTACAGATTATTACGGTTTTGTTTTACAAATTAGTCACTCACCGCTTGTGAATTGTGTATAAAAAAAACTGAGACTATAAAAAAACGCAAACAATTAAAATGTCCTAAAACTTTGCGTACATTCTGAAAAAATATAACTTAATAGACATTTTAATTATCAAATTTTAAGTTGGCCTCAATACTTGGAGAATTGCTCTTGTTTGCGTAATTTTTAAACAACAAAGTTATAATAAATATATATTTTTTGTTTAAATTGAGAGGTCATATCTTTGTTGGAAGCCGAGAAAACTTTCCGTTTCCGTATTTTACTTACACTGTATTTTTGGTATAAAAAAGGAAATTAAACTGGGCAAATGCACGTATTTAACAGAAATACACTTACACTCTTCCGAATATCAAACTGATAATTAATTGTTTATCCTAGCATTTCGTGTAGGCCGGAATCAAAGAAAATTTCCGTTTTCTTTAGAAATTAAACGAACGATTTACAATCAATAACAAAAATCTATTCTACACTGATATTTTAAAGAGGTAAAATTTGTCTGTTTGTATGAAGGGAATGATACTTCTGAACGGATTGAAAAAATAGTTTTACTAATAAAAAGCTACACTATTCCTGAGTAACATAGGCTATAATTCATTTTGTTTAATAATTTATTTATTTCAATATTTTTAAATTTTGTTTTATAAAATTCTTAAGTTAGGCCTACACTGATGAACCAACGCTTATTTCTTGAATGTATTTACACGCATTGCCATAGCAACTAATTGAATAAAATAACAGATAAAACATCTGTTTGCTCTGATATTTCCATTAACAGCTGATTTCTAACTTTTAGGTTAGGATTTGATTAAAGTGTAGACCTGAGCCTTGCTGGTTCTTTTACCCTTGATTATAACTGCTGTTATAAAATGTACGAAAATTTTTGATATGAATATTTAACATTATTTACCATCTTAGTTTTGGAGGTATTATTAATCCTTCACCTTTAATATAAAGAAAACATAACATGGGTATGTGTATAAAAGGTTTCATCGAGGTTGGCGTGCGCAGCACGCAGGGGTTTTCCCTAGTCTTATATATACCTTTTGTATTCATCTACGAGCCATCAATACTTTAATAAATAACAATAAAAAAAATTGGTTATTTGCATTAAGTTTAACATGAATCTAATTAATTAGCTAGAATTAATTGAAAATGAAACAGTACATAATTATCTTTAGCCTACATGTACATAAAGTCTGATACACATAGAATAAAATAAACTTACAAAACTGAAAAAAAAAACGGTATTCATCACGAAAATTGTAGGAGAATCTACTGGCTGAGCCTGTTTCGGATTTTATCACAAAATACAAATTAGCAACATGTAATGTACTTGAAAGATTATACTAGAAAAATCACATAGTAAAAGGGCGAATCTACAAAATGCAATATAGGCCTACGATGAGTTAAAAACATTGATCTAAAGAAATACAAATTTAGAGACAAGACAAGCATTCATTAACGTCAATCGAGAATTTCAATATGGCAGTCTAAATAATTTATAGGAAATAACCAGGATTTCTGTTGCATTACAAAATTTGTGTTGAATTTGATATGTCAAATAACCAAGATAATCCTACTAAATATATTTGGTTGAGAATACAAATTGGGTCTCGCAAAACATCCTTCAAAAGACGATTAAGGTCCTTTAAAGGGCAATTAAATTAAATGTTTGTCCAACACTGAACGTTTTTGTAAATAAAATGAGTTTTTTTGTTAAAATACCAAAAAACGAAAATTTGTGAATTTTTAAACAACGATAACTTTTGAATGCGTCGTTCGATTTTCATTTTAAAAAAAGCATTCTACGCAGTTTTTAAAGCACAAAAAAAATGTACAGGTTTATATTGATTGGTTGAGAAATCTGGAAGATATGTTAAAAAAAATACCAAAAAATACCAAAAAACGAAAATTTGTGAATTTTTAAACAACGATAACTTTTGAATGCGTCGTTTGATTTTCATTTTTTAAAAAACATTCTACGCAGTTTTTAAAGCACAAAAGGAAAATGTACAGGTTTATATTGATTGGTTGAGAAATCTGGAAGATATGTTAAAAAAATACCAAAAAACGAAAATTTGTGAATTTTTAAACAACGATAACTTTTGAATGCGTCGTTCGATTTTCATTTTTTAAAAAGCATTCTACGCAGTTTTTAAAGCACAAAAAGAAAATGTACAGGTTTATATTGATTGGTTGAGAAATCTGGAAGATATGTTAAAAAAATACCAAAAAAAGAAAATTTGTGAATTTTTAAACAACGATAACTTTTCAATGCGTCGTCCGATTTTCATTTTCAAAAAAAAACAGTCGACGCAGTTTTTTAAGCACAAAAAATGTATACATGGTTTTATTATGATTTTTTCGGACGCTTTAAAGTTATTTTTAAAAAACATAAAAATTCCAAAAAAATTTAGGTTATTTTTTTAAATTTCTTCGGATTGGCTCGATGGATTAACTCTCAAATCTAATCAGATCTAAGTTTTGATACACCCTTTCAAATGACATGTCGTAGAATTCAATCGGTTGATTCGTTTTTGAGAAACTGTACGACAAAAATGTATTTACACACATACATCCACACACCCACACACACACACACACACACACACACACGGTCGGACACCTCGGCGGGAATAGTCAGAATGGCTTCCTGGGACCTCAAAACGTGGAGATTTAATGAAAACTCGACTTTCGAAAATAGGACCGAAATCAATAACTTCCCTTTATTGGTAGCGGGAAGTTAAAAACTACCGATTGCTGACTGCTGAGACGTCATTGAATTTAGTTTGTTTTTATATATGCAAAACATCAACTAATTATTCCGACGAAAGATTCATTAAGAATGTAGGCTAATTATACAATATTAAAAATTAATTAGTTCATTACTGGGATAGTCTGAAACATTTTTCTTCGTGCAATTAAGGTACTTTTACGAATATACATTGCTTAAAACATTCTTTGCAAATTAGTTAACTCAATATTGTGCAGGATGTGTATGGTGACAAATGATTCCTGCTTATTTGGCCTATTATCAATGGGCTCACATCGTCCAAATTTTTTTAAACATTTTGCTTGCGATGAATTGGATTTTACCGTCACGCTCTATTTCGTCACGCATTTTCCGTCACGGTCTACTATATATAGTACACATGCGTATATAGCGGAGTATATGGTTTACTTGGCAATGCCTCTGAAATGGACATTGTGCTTCCTCGTTTCGTAAAAGTTGTTTTAAAATAGTTTATTTGGTAATACCTCTGACGTCTGGACATTGCGATTCCTTATTTTGTAAGTTGTGTTAAAATAGTTTACTTGGTAACACCACAGAAATGGACATTGTGCTTCCTCATTTCGTAAGTTGTGTTAAAATAGTTTACTTGGTAATACCACAGAAATGGACATTATGCTTCCTCATTTCGTAAATTGTGTTAAAATAGTGTACTTGGTATACCTCTGAAATGGATATTGTGCTACCCATTTCATAAATTGTGTTAAATTAGTTTACTTGGTAATACCTCTGTAATGGACATTGTGCTTCCTCGTTTCGTAAAAGTTGTTTTAAAATAGTTTACTTGGTAATACATCTGAAATTTAATTTGTGCTTCCTCATTACATAAATTGTGTTAAATTAGTTTACTTGGTAATACATATGAAATGGACATTGTGCTTTCTTATTTTGTAAGTTGTTTTAAAATAGTATACTTGGAAATACCTCTGAAATATACATTTGCTTCCTCATTTCATAAATTGTTTTAAAATAGATTACTTGATAATACCTCTGAAATGGACATTGTACATCCTTATTTCGTAAGTTGCGGTAATATAATTTACTTGGGGGTACCTCTGAAATGGACGTTGATCTTCCTCATTTCGTAAGTTGTGGTAAAATAATTTACTTGGTAATACATATGAAATGGACATTGTGCTTCCTCATTTTGTAAGTTGTTTTAAAAATAGCATACTTAGAAATACCTCTGAAATGGACATTATGTTTCCTCATTTCGTAAGTTGTGTTAAAATACTTTACTTGGTAATAACTCTGAAATAGACGTTACACTTCCTCATTTAGTAAGTTGTGTTATTCTTATCTTGTCACTTTTAAAATTGAAATCTAAAATAATTAAAATGACATAAACAACATTGCTTATATTCATGACAGTTTTCACTTCAGTCGGCAGTTCCAAGACTGCTTTTTGTTATTAGATCAACGTTATGCACACAATATGGGATGCGTTAAATTATTTATCTTAAAGTTGTTCAAATACGTCGAGGGAGTGCAGTGCACGCATGGATGTTACCTAGTATAAATTGAAACAGAAAGAATAAAACATAAGCAGTGATGTGGGTATTAATTTTTAAAAGCCCCACGAGTCCCACAACTTTATATTATGAACGGAGTTGTGCGATACATTCCAAATCCGATATTGTAAGTAGGTCATATTGGTTATGTTCGAGGTTTTGCAAATATTTGCTGTTATTGGATTAATACTAAACAGATATTCAATATCAACAGGTAATATATCATTATATATCAATATCAACAGTAATATCAATAGGTGTTGAAGTATTATAAAGTACTTTGTTTTATTTTGTTGTGGTTTAAAGGAATTGGATTTATTTAGTGGTATAAAAAAGGGTCAGAAATTGAAATAGATAGTTTTGTTGGTCCAAGTCAGATTTCAGAGCATTTACGACTGAAGTAACCGTGGGTTGATCCAACAATTCTCCTTCTGTTTATCAATTTACAAAGTGATGAAAACATACATGGTGCATAACAAGTTACTTTGTTGCCTGTTTATTTGTTTTGTATTTAGTTGTTTAAAAAACTAAAAAATGCGGCTGGATAGAAATCGAAGCATTTTAATACATATTTATTTTAATACATATTAATTTCGATACAAAGTAATTGTAATACATATTAATTTTAATACGTGTTACTTTTAACACATATTAATTTCGATATAAATTAATTTTAATACATATTAATTTTAATACATGTTAATTTTAACACATATTAATTTCGATACGAATTAATTTTAATACATATTAATTTTAATGCATGTTAATTTTAACACATATTAATTTCGATACCAAGTAATTGTAATACATACTAATTTTAATACATGTTAATTTCAACACATATTAATTTCGTTACAAATTAATTTTAATACATATTAATTTTAACACATATTAAATTCGATACAAATTAATTTTAATACATATTAATTTTAATACATGTTAATTGTAATACATTATCCTGCTCTGGTCATATTATGCGACATTTTTCTGTTTGTCAAAAATGTTTTGATTACATGGAATCAAATTATACTGCGTTATAACACGTTCAAAACATGTTGTAGTAAATTTACTTTATTTATGAGAACAGTGGTTCTTTTGACGAAACCAAGTTATAAATCAGAAAGAAATGAAAAAAAACAAAATACTAATCCTAAAGCGTTACAGATACAGTATTGTTCCCGTCTACTCACAGCCTAGAGTATTGCATGCGTTGATTTAGCGTTAAAGTTATGTAGCTCGTTAACCTTTTGCTTCTGATAAGTTGTTTTATTAATTGCATCATTTTGCATGTTGGATTGATGTGTACAGTCACGTTATAAGTATTATAGCACCTTCGTGACTGCAAACTTCACTGGCTTGCATATTGTTAAAACAATTTAAACTATAATTATTGTTATTAACAAATTTATTATTGCTTTCTGTTCTAATTGTAGTTACAAAAGATTTCTGAAATTGTCTATTTTATACCGATGTGTATTGCATTATAAATGGACGTCTTGGGACCCAATTGTTACGGCTTTGAATTGTTTTAAAATTTGTCCTAATACTTCCTTCAAAAACCGTACGCGTGGTGATGTCGTTTTGGAATTCGTCACACAAATTTACTTTGTTAAGTGGTTTTCATATTTACTACAGTTTTATCCCGTGCTAACTACCTTATGTACGTTTATAAGATACCGTGCAAGGATATTTAAAAATCTAACAGACGCGATAAAGCAATATTGTGAAAAATTCCAGTAGGAAAATGTCGGGTATTTCAAGTTTTATCGAATATTTCATTGCGTAAATATTGCACTTTCATTATTTACTGGATGGTTTGATTTTTGCAAAGCATCACAAATGTATTTAGTTTATGATAATAATTAATTGTCCAAGTACTGGATTTTCGGTTGATAACCTTGCAAATGCTTTTTTACTGTGCATGTTTGTCGACTCCTAATAGTAAAAAGTCCAGTAGCTGGGAATTCCAGAAGGCTTAGCTTTACTTTTTTTATACTAATTAGGCTAGTGTTATTAGTATAACTTAGATCGAGTGACCTACTGGATGAAATCCTTGTAAAAAATAACAGACGTATCATCTTTAACATTTCAATGTTATTTAATTGGGGAAATGTTATAACTTTGATTGGCCCCATTATGTTGGATAGAGTCAAAATACAGACCTCCGGTTTGAGCCAATCTTCTTCTTTAAAATGAGGTGTCACTCAATAGTGGTTCTCATTTAAAATTTTCGAATTACCCTCAAAATACCCCATTTTTGGGGGAGGGGTTGACATTTACGATGGGCCAAAAAACTCCATTTTTGTTCGTGTTAACAACCCCCAAATCAAATCTGTCTATTTCCATTAATGCAAAAAAAAAATAGGGGGGGGGGGGGGCTTTTAAGGGGGGTTTCCCACTGAAGGCGCGTGGCATGCAGCTTGCTGCAAGTGGCAAGTAGCTGCTCGCCATGCGAAAATCAACCAATGCTTTTAAACGGGTTCCTACACACTGAAGTAGCAGTGGCGAGGCGCATCTTCCGTGCATCGCGCTGCGCCACGCATCTGCCACTCGAACACCGATCGGTCGGTGTTTGGCGATGCATGCCACACGCATCTTGACCCAGAGCATGCGCAGATACCACTCTCTGGCCTTCGTCAATATTTAATTCAGGTCTGATTTGTGTTCTACAGGTTCTAAATTGAACAAATCTAGAATTATTTATCTGAGTTCAATAAAATTTGAACCACATATAGAAAACATATTTATAATAATAATATCAATAAATCAGATTGTTACAACAAATTGTAATACTTTTACTGATTAGGCCTATAAAAATTATTTTCAGATATCTTTATTCGGTGAAAAATTGTTTGTTCATGTTTTCAGTAAAAATTGAATAACTTTACAAAAATTTAACAGATTTTAATAAAATTTGAACTACGTTTAGTAAACATAATTACAATAACAATTTAAAAAAATCAAATTGTTACAACAAATTTCAATATTTTTACTGATTAGGCCTATAAAATCTACTTTCCAATATCTTTATTCGGTGAAAAATTTTTTGTTCATGTCTTCAGTAAAAATTGAATAACTTTTAAAATATTTAACAGATTTTAATAAAATTTGAACTACGTTTAGAAAACATTCCTACACTAACAATTTAAAAAAATCAGATTGTTACAACAAATTTTAACACTTTTACTAACTAGGCCTATAAAATCTACTTTCCGTTATCTTGATTCGGTGAACAATTTTTTGTTCATGTCTTCAGTAAAAATTTAATAACTTTCAAAATATTTAACCGATTTTAATAAAATTTGAATCATGTTTAGAAAACATACCTACAATAACAATAACAAATGTCAACACCTTTACTGACTAGGCCTATAAACATTACTATTTAAAATTCGACAAATGTTGAACAATATTTTTCATTTTTTATTATTTGACATTTATTTTAGTTATGTACTGTATTGAGTTATGAATATAACATGTTAAAGATAATGTTATTGTGAATCCAAATCTGTTTTAATATTTAAAATCGAATATATAGATCAAAAGATATGTATATTTAAAAAATGTATTGTAAATTTTGTTTTCAAAGTATGTACGTTTTCGATACTAAAAATTTTATAACAATAATTTATAAATAAAGTAATTTAAATTTATTTTCCAGCTAACATCAGGAACAGCTCATTTTCACTTGTTGACATTTTTGAACATACTGAGTATAGTCAGATATAAATGTATGGCCATGTGGCGCCATTCCAGTGTGTAAGCTCCTTGCATCGTACTCGCCGATGCACTGGCACGACGCATGCAGCGTGCCTCCGCGTGGCAGCCACGCCACTTCAGTGTGTAACTCGCCTAAGACACCCGGTATACAAATCGTGTGTAATTTTTCTAGGTATTACTGTGTAGGGTCATACCTCTCGTAGGGGTCGTGTGGGTCATCATACGCCTTCCTAATAGGTACAGGTCTCAGAGTTGTGATCTGACAATAACAATCAAATATACATTTTTTTAAAACTTTTATGGCATAAGGTAAAATTACAGGACACTATTACAACGTACATTCTGTCCGAAGGGACATTTCGTTCCAATGACACAAATAATTTCCAAGTGCATTACGCGAAACCTCGCGTGGTTTCCGACATCAGTTTATTAGTAGAATCGCTTGTTATCTATAATAATTCGACCACGCAGCTGAACCGGCCGCATTCTAAGTCAGATTTGATTCAAATTTAGTACACATGTTGGTTGTTTACGTCGCACGGACGAGTTCGTTAGCCAAAAAAATCCAACAATCGGAAGCACGTTTTTTGACAGGAAGTAATTATTTTTTGCGATTTTTCATACGAGAATGAATTTGTTTTTGAGTTTCTTCTACAAATATAGTTGAAGGATGTTATTCTACAAATTTTTTTTACGCGACCTTATAGCTCGCTTGGTTCCCCCAAAATCGATCGAAACGTAAAATATCATAGAAGTACCCGGTTCAAAGCCATGTGGTAGGTTCTATGTGGTGCAATGCATTGTGTATTGAAGATACTCCCAATACGGCGGTTGGCGTGCGAAGCACGCAATAAATTGTGTATTGAAGATAATCCCAATATGTGGAATGGCGTGCGAAGCACGCAATGCATTGTGTATTGAAGATAATCCCAATATGTGGAATGGCGTGCCATTTTGCAGCTATTCAGCACCGTCATGAATAGACCTATTTCCCAAATTGTTGGTTGAAACCCTAAAACATAAGTTTAAACTTAATTTTGGAAATTCGCTCAACTCACGTCATCGGTTCAGCTGCGTGGTCGAATTATTTGTATCTTCAATAGTGTCCTAGAAAGGAGCCGGATAAAAACCCACATTATTAAAAAAATATTTTACGTAAACTGTAATTCCGTACAGTCCATTTGAGAGACAAATCCTGGAAATAACGTTGTAGAGCATTGATTATCATACAAAACGAATATATAATTTATTGTAAAGCGGCAAAGTTTATTGAATTAATTTTTTCATAAAAAAGCTCTATTCTCCGGCTCATTTTTCAGAAAGTCTTGAAGGTACAAGTAAACTTCATAGAAAACTTTTTGTGGGGGATTTTTTGCGCCTTAATTATTATATTCAAAGTTTTTTTTTGTAGAACCAACCGTTTTCGAGTCATAAGTGAAAAACCAAAACACGTAACCTAGTTAAACTTCCCCCATCCCGCGTCCGACCTAGTTTGTTTACCTCCTACTTGTACAAACATAGTTCTGAAGTCAGTTCTTCCGTCCTATGACTTTCCATCGAGAATCATATGTTGACTGGACTACAGGGTTTATCGTTGGTGATTTAAATTTAATTACTACATAAAAACAGTAAATATTGCTTTGCATTAATGGTTTAATTAATGCAAATATTATTATTAACTTATGTTTCGAAAATAAAAATTAAATAAATTACTTTTATTGCAAGTAATACACTGGTAGTAAAATTAATTTTTGAAAATAGTTTTGATGGTTCAGACTTTAGACTATTATTACGTATGTTTATTTGAACAAATATAAGAATTTGAAATACACTCTCATATTTAAATATATGACTTTTAAAACAAAATGTAACATATAACAAATTATAACATGTTGATAAAAATTTTACTTATAATATTTTGAACTGGTAAGTAAAGTTCGTTACACCTTTAAAATTATTGCGTATAAAGAAATAATAAACAAAACGTTTCCAGTCTGTCAGTTATGGTTAAAACCTAAAGCTACCATATGCATTTAAGTATTATGTAGAATTATGGTTATCCTAAAAATAAAATGAATTCAGATTTAATTACTAGAGCTGAAATATAAAACAACTAAATACGTAAATAAAAAAGAAAGCTGCCGCAGGACTGCCGACAGAAGTGAAAACTGTAATGAATACAAATTGTTGTTCATATTGGTTTAATCTTAAATTTGATTATTTTAACACTACCAAGTAAACTATTTTAACACAACTTACAAAATGTGGAAGTACAATGGCCATTTCAGAGGTATTACCAAGTAAACTATTTTAACACAACTTATGAAATGTGGAAGCACAATGGCCATTTCAGAGGTATTACCAAGTAAACTATTTTAACACAACTTACAAAATGTGGTAGCACAATGTCCATTTCAGAGGTATTATCAAGTAAACTATTTTAACACAATTTAGAAAATGTGGAAGCACAATGTCTATTTAAGAGGTATTACCAAGTAAACTATTTTAACACAACTTAGAAAATGTAAAAGCACAATGTTTATTTAAGAGGTATTGAGGAAGCACAATCTCCATTTCAGAGGTATTACCAAGTAAACTATATACTCTGCTATATACACATGTGTACTATATATAGTAGAGAGTGACGTAAAAATGCGGGACGGTAAAATCCGATTCAATGCCCGCCAAAGTTTTTGGATTCGGTGCGCCTATAGACTGAAATGAGTGGAAACACTGTCACGGGGCACAAACCCCTCCCTCCCATCCACACACACCCTCACTAAAACACACACACAAAGAAGGAGAGATGACCAAAACCGAATAATAGACTGCTATTCTAGTGCAAATAGAACAAGTTAATGCAACCATTCCACAACTCCTTTATTAGCTTTTATTGTCCTGACGAGAACACTACTTGTAAAAGCTATCTCCGGAAGTATCAGAAGAAATTTCAGACATTTTTTAATTTGACGATTTTTATTTTTAATTCATGCCCAACTAAAGGTAACCACAGTGGTCTTATTTAAACACTAGTTTGGCTGATCGGGAGGTCCGCTAACTTTGTACTAATTAGGTTTCAATTGTCTTTTGTTTGTACAAGTTTTTTCTTACCCAGTTGAAATTTTTGCTTCTTCCCAATTAAAACTGTGATTTGGTTGATAAAACATGTTCGCCTATCCACGTGTCCGTTATAGACAGTGGCAAACGACCGAACTATACCGTTGTAAATATTTGAACAATCCATCATTTTAAAACTAACTTTAAAACAGAAGTATGTTTTGGACTTTGATGTTAAGAATATGGACTCAAGTTGGTGTGGAAAATACTAAACTCTTATTCATTTAAATAGATACTAGGGGCTCTGCCCCTGGACGCTCCGCGTCCCAACACCGCCTCGGCCTTCGGCCTCAGATGGCTGCTTCGCTTCGCTCGCAGTTGGAAAATTCGCTAAAGAATCTCGTTAATCTTCGGCCCGTTTATACATAGGTTTGTAAAATTATGAAGCCAGGCTTACATATAATAACAATAATTACAAGAATAATTATAACCTCAAATACATGATTTAGAAACGTAAGAGGCTTTCATTACGATTTTAGTCCTAGTTCTACTATCTTCTGTCAACTAAAGTTTTGAAACCAGGACTAAATATAGTAAAAATTATTGCAGGATTAACATAACCTCAATACTATGTTTCAGAAATGAGCCAGGCCTATATTGCAAAATTGACTATTAGAATTTATCCATCTTTGCCAAGTTTACCTTTTTTTTGACAAAATAAATTGTTAAATCAGGCCCAATTTATTCTAATTCCAACGTGCTAAAACAGTATAAATTAGCTTGTTTTTTAACAGCAATTAAAAACTATCAAATGAACAGCTGATAAAACAGTATAAATTGGCTTGTTTATAAACAGCTGTTTTGATCGCTAATTTACCATTTCGTTGTTATTTTGTAATCAACATGGCAACCCGTAAGACCCTATGTTAAAATTTTTTAACTTTTAAATTAGATTTTTTCAAAAAAATGCGTTTTTACACGAAATACAACTATATGCGTGTACTTAAAAATCAAAACTATACCTAAATACAAAATTTCTTTGAATTCGTTAGAGCCGTTTTCGAGATCCGCGACAGATACAAAGATAGATACACGGATTGCATGTTTAAAATAATAGGATTATTGTAATTAAAGAAATGCTATTTATTTATTTAAAATATGCATCCACTGTAATAGTACCGTAGGCCTACCAATGACATAATTAAATAAATATTCTGAACTCATAATTCTGATGATATTCTGAAATTTTCAAAGAAAAGAATTAGTTCAGTTGACTAAAGAAAATGTTCAGAACGTTTGTCTGCAAAGAGAGATAAACTATTCTTGCAACTTGCATTATATTCACGTCGCTGATTGGGTAGTATTAGGCCACTCTGAGATGCCGCAACTTTTCTCATTCTGTCTTTATTTATCGATTCTCAGACGTCTGTCTCGTTATACAGCTTGTCTCAAATAAACTTGCCCTTCATTATTTTATAAAACTACAAGGGAGACTAAAACATAGAAAATGTGTTTCTTCGTAATTGTATTAATAATAGCAGAGATCTTTACTTGGAAATGTAAAGTTATTAATTTCAAACTTTGTTGTTCATATATTATAAAAAAATAATGTTCGTAATGAAAAATAAATGAAAAAAAACTACAAACGCAACCTTGTGATAAATACTGGTGTTCTAGAGATAGGAATTACCGGTTCATTGTGGTAATAGTCTGCAACGTTCCACGGCATCCTGATAATAGGTTGAAATAACGGATTAAATTTGTAACGTATTGATGCGTCGCGGGTAAGTTATTCTGTCGAGGTGTTATTTGATGTAACGTTGCAGACGAAATTACTGAAACTATTAAGTTGGTTATCAGTTGTTCCGTTGCGGTCAAGTTACTAGCTGACCGTTTCAGCAAGGTATTTTATTTATTTAATGTTACGTTGCGGGCGAGATTACTTGTGAAATGTTACCAAGATTCTCAAGTAATATAGTCTGTAGCGTTACGAATATTCCAAGAAACAAATTTAACAAAATACATTAAAACTAAAAATAGTTTTCAAGATTGCAAGATTGGAAATCTTTGCAAAATGTTCTTATTGTTGGTAATCTTTGCCTAGTTTTCATACGTAATTCATTTTTACTTGTCGTCTTAGTATATAGTATTTTCTGAGTGTGTGTGGGTGTGTGCATGTGTATGTATGTAATTATGTATGGGTGTCAGGTTTAGGATAACCATTTCTTGTTGCTTTGTAATGTTTTGTAATGCATGTAACAAATAGAGCTAAAGGTGTTTAAGTAAAAAGGTTTAATAGTCTTCCAACCGACAGACGGTAAAATCCTTTGTCTAAATAAGCTTGCAAAAAGAAATTATTGTAACCTTCATTGTATAATAAAGCTTTATTATTATTATTATTGAAACTAAAATTTTCAGATAGATTAAATATTAATAACTAGTAGTTCTGTGGACAGTATACCTTGCTCGTTGGAATAACAAATGCGGTTTTGAGCTTAGGTTAAAAACAGTGCACCAGTCAGGAAGAAACCACAACTCACACTCTCAGCGACCACACTGACGTAGCGCAGGAAAGAGCAAGACAGCAGGTAGCGCTCTCTTTCTCTCCCTCTCCATAAAATTATAAGGTTTTATGAGGATATCTAAAGAATAAACGTATAGAAACATAGTTAAAATTTAAAAAAAATCTTGGACGATTTTTCAAATTTGAAGTTTGCGGCCATTTTGTGAGCTTACCGTTAGAGATACGGAAAAAAATAAAGAAAACAATCTTGTAGAACATCACATTTGCTATTCTCTAAATGTTATTAGTTTTTCAATTCGACTTACGGTTAAGCCAAAAACTTACTTTGGAAAAAAGTTTACACTGAAACGGTTTTTACTTTTTACTTTATTTATGGGGTTAAAAATAAAAAATAGAAATGCAAAAAATCATGACAATCGGTCAATGCGTTTGGCCGTAATCGTGAGACAGACAGACAGACGAAATTCTGAACGGTCGAGCTTGTTATTTCGTTATTTGTTTGTATTGTTTATTCCATTACGCATTGCTATTTATGCATTACCAATCACTGTGTGTAAATTTTAGACAATATAGAGCTAAGAATAAAGAAGTACAACGAAGAATAGTAAGGCAAAAGAGACAATATTAAGAAATATAAAAGGAAGGAGGAAGGAGGTACTGGGAGGCAGTTTATAACGGAAGATTGAGGGCAAAGTAAATAAAGAAAGGGAATACAAATAATTGAATACATCAAGGAGAAAGGATATAATAGCAATAAGAAACAATGAAAGAAGAAAAAATGATGGAAGAACATTGAATAAGAAGACGTGCTTTAAATAATCAGAGAGTTAAAAAAAATGGTACAAGTTTCACTTGATAGTTTTTAGTGTGCATGTTTTTATTGTATCTACAAGTAACGCAAGAGGTCTGACTAAACAATTATACAATATCGTTACTATAATATATTAGTTAAACATTTTTAAAACCGATTTATATTAATGTACCTGACTAGTGTTTAAAGTGTATTGCAAAATATTTAAGAAATACAGTAATTCTATAAAATATAAGATAATACCTAAAAAATACTAAAACACTTTAAATTCAGTTCAATTCTTTGATAATACGTTCGGTGTTTAATAAGTATCATCACAAATAGGAATTTATACTTCTCGTTTCCAGTAGTGTTTCTCTTTTCCCTATTCAAGTTTTTCTCCGAAACAGTATTTCCTGTCTCAGTGTTCACCTGGGGAATCATTGAAAGACCAAACCAAATTGAAACTACAATCACACTGTGGACGGTAAAATGTAATGTACGTGCTATGTTGAGTAGAAGTTACAACATGTACGTCCTGCTTACAGTATAACTTCGTTTTACAAAAATGTTTGTGTAAACTTGACACCAGAAGAGAATAATAACCAACTGAAACAATAGATCCTACTACGTAACGTTTTGTTATGAGAAAAAATAGATTATTTTATAGTTTTCAACATCGTGTTGAACGACTAATGTGGTTGGGAATTAAATCAACCTCAAGAAAAACAATCCTTTATTCATTTATCATTATTATATTATGATATTAGCAGGATGTCTTTCTCGTTCTCGTTGCTTTTTACAATTATATTAATTTGTACTGTTATAATATCCGCAAACCATGAAGTTTTCCATTTTTAATTTCTCCACTCTATACGTAGTATATGGAGAAAGTATTGTTTTCACAAAATTTTAGAATTTGAATTTTTAGTGGAATTATCTGTGTTGGTGCTCCCTGAACCCCAAACAAATGTTTAGTGGAATTATCTGTGTTGGTGCTCCCTGAACCCCAAACAAATGTTAAGTGGAATTATCTGTGTTGGTGCTCCCTGAATCCAAAAATATTTTTAGTGAAACTATTTGTTTTGGTGTTCCCTGAACTCAAAAAAGTGGTTTTTTGGTGATGTCTGTCCGTGTGTCCGTGTGTCTGTAAGGATGTGTACCGATTTTGATAAAATTTGGTATGTAGGTGTAACTCTAAAATATCTCCAGGCATTTTTTTTATATTTTTTTTATTTTTAAGGGGTTTTACCCCCCAAAAATTGCTAAAAAACGAGAAAAATCTAAATTTCTCAAAAACGGCTCTAACGATTTTGATAAAATTATGCTCATTTGTAGCCCTTAATGTACCCTACCATATGCAAAAAAAACAGCATCTTTCTAAAAATTAATAGGTAATAATAATAATAATAACTGATTTTTGGGGGTTTTTAGCCAAAAAGGCGGTTGTTTTTCAAAATTTTTCAAAACCTTTTTTCGTACATCTATACAGGACTAATTGACATGTTTGGTGCAAATTTGTTCGAAATCGATCGAATAGTTTAAATAATAATAATAGTAATATAGTATAATATGGATGTGTGTTACATGCGTCTAATATTTTCCATAGTAAGTCCTACTTTTGCAATTCTAAATAACCACCTCCTATGTTAGTCTTGGGAAGGTATAAAGTTTCAACTGGGAGAAAGTATGTGCCAGTTATCTGGTACCGTTTATTTATATTTCTTCCTAATTATATGGTAAATCTTAATTTTTCCATTCTTCTTTGATTGCGAATTTCCAAAGAATTAGTTAAGGTTAAATTTTTTCCTTTGACAACCTTCTTGTTCTTACTTCCTTCAAACAGCAAGTATTCTGTAAATAAGCTTCTCAAGTACATTGTTTGACCTGTTCTGTTACTTTTTGAAGAGTAAACCAGTATAGGCGTACCTCGTCTAAAAATTGCGGGCGGTGATTAGGATTTTACCGTCACCCGTCACCCTCTGCTATATATACAGTACACATGTGTATATAGCAAAGTATGTAGTTTACTTGGTAACACCTCTGAAATGGACATTGCTCTTCCTCACTTCGTAAGTTGTGTTAAAATACTTTACTTGGTAATAGCTCTGAAGTGGTCATTGTGCTTCCTCATTTCGTAACTTTTGTTAAAATAGTTTAATTGGCAATTCCTTTGAAATGGACATTGAACTTCCTCATTTCCTAAGTTGTGTTAAAATAGTTTACTTGGTAATACCTCTGAGATGGAAATTGTGCTTCCTTATTTCAGAAATCGTGTTTTTATTAAATATTTTCTATACTTTTGACGTGTAAATCAGAATATCGCCATAGAAGTTTACACGTAGCACGTGTTTTCTTAAGCACACCTGGACTTTTTTATCTAATACTATCTGGCCCGATCCGGCTTTGCACGGATAGACAAATTAAAGTTAAATGTTATTAACAAAAAAAATATTTCAATAAATATAACCTTTTGTTTGCTTTTACCTAATCTGAAAAAAAACTAATAGTTGTGAAGAATTGTAAAAAATCTGATTCCAATAATTAGCCCAATTGGTGTTTTGGTTCGTTGTAGGCCTAACCTAAAATTACGTTCAGTTTTTAATCCAAATCAGCTATTTAATATACATAAGGTATGTAACAACCAATGTTTGTATTGAATTAAAATACAGTAAGCATTTTTCGTAGATTTTTGTTTGTGTTTGTTTTTAGTTTGTCAATGTAACCCCAAAACGCTAATACTCTTCAAATTTGCTAATTAATGTTGCTGAATGTAAACAAATATGACGTGTTGCTATGCTCTTTATACGAACAGCTGTTTTTGTGAACCTGATAAAATAAATAAAAAAAAAAAAAAAATAATAAATCTTTCTTGCATAAGATTAACATTGAAACATTGAAGTCCAGTGGGACACAGCCCTAATGTTCTAGGACTTCGGTAAATGGCCTAAAACCTTCCCAGGGTTAACCTGTTTTACTATGCATTATTTCAAAACAATCGGATGGACGGTTTGGTAACGCATAAAGGACAGACAGACGCACATTGGAATTTATATAGAGAGATTAAATCCATCCTTATTTATTTTCATCTAACTACCACACTTAAATTTCTTCTTATTTATCCTTTTTTTGTACATACTTTTTGTAAATATTGTTCAATCTTGCACTAAAATCATGTTATATTATTAGTCACTTCCCCCCAAAATTTTTGTTCGACTTGTTGCTTTACTTTTAATTTTTTCTGCTAGTAAGAGTGTAATCTTGATTGTTTTGAACAATCTTATACGTTTTCTAAAATTATCTTCCAACAACAAATATTTGCACAGTTCTGAAGTGTGTAATATATTGTTTTTATATAACTGGTAATGAGCTGTAGCCTTTTAATAGAGAAAAATACACATTTATGAATATATTTGTATTAAACTTAATGGGAAAATATAAAAACATCCCCTCTATTAACACGCTAGTATGTTTTTTTAAATCGACGTGTCAACAGCCCAACAACTACATTGCCGATACCATTAGTTCCAATAATACAATCAGAGGATACAGTTAATGGAGACGCTAATGGATGTGTTGGTCTTTAATTAGGTTAGGTTTTGATCCACGTTTATTGGAATGGCGCTACGTGTCGTTACAGGTTTACCTATTGGACATTCAGTGTTAGTAAATGTAAATACAAAACAAAATAATTCGACCACGCAGCTGAACCGCTGACGTGAGTTGAGCAAATTTCCAAAATTAAGTTTATAGACCGATATTTTAGGGTTTCGACCAACAATTTGGGAAATAGGTCTATTCACGACGGTGCTGAATAGCTGCAAAATGGTTCGCACGCCATTCCGCATATTGGGAGTATCTTCAATAACACAAAGCATTGCGTGCTTCGCACGCCATTCCACATATTGGGATTGTCTTCAATACACAATGCATTGCGTGCTTCGCACGCCATTCCACATATTGGGATTGTCTTCAATACACAAAGCATTGCGTGCTTCGCACGCCATTCCACATATTGGGATTGTCTTCAATACACAA
>JAGFPH010009596.1:32113-45915 GCA_018207615.1 Philaenus spumarius | reverse complement strand
AAATACGGCCACTCAAATACAAAACAAAACCACTACGTGTCTGGTCGTGCGGAGGACAATAGTCCTCCAAACTGAACGTTACTTTGTAAATAACCAATAACTTATCGAAACCGTCACGTATAGTGTTGCCACTGCACTGGCTACTGCTAGACGAATGGGGGGAAAGGTAGATGAAAGCTCAAGATCATAGGTGTTGCTAACATGAAACTGTCGCAAAAAACATTTCCCAGAAGGACAACAGTCCTCCGCGCGACCACCGGAGTGTTAATAGACCTAGAATTAATAATACCCTATAATTTCTGGTTCTGGAATAGGCTAATTCATGTAAAGGGAATTATCAAGTTTGAATATTAATGATCAAAAATGCGGTAAATGTAAAGAAATAATATTTGGTAAAATAAGAAAGTTGAAATTACCTTATGTAATTAAACCTAAATTATGAATAACCTCAAAATTCAAGCCTAATGAAATTATAATCATTTAACACTAACAGGGAATATAACTTAGCCCTATGCAGTAACGTAAAACTTTTCTAAAAACATCGGTCATGTACAAACAAGCAACATAAATACATTTTTAAACACATGTACTGAACAAAATAATTGCTTAATATTAACCAAACTTGGTATACATATACTTTAGGTCATTGTGTACCGGTAGGCTATATTGTATAATTTTTAAAGAAATTCGTGGAATGCTTCTCCGAGAAAATCAGCCTTGATTATCGATTGAAAGGCGAAAATCTTGCGGAATATAATACCTTCTTTAAATATTTTGTACTGATTAAATAATTGCTCAGTACTAACCAAACTTGATAAACATATTCTATATATAATTGTTTGTATTAAATAATTTTTTAAAGAAATTCGTTAAATGCCTCTCCGAGAAAATGAGCTTTGAATATGCGTCAAAAGGCGAAAATCTAACGGAATTAAATACCTTCTTTAAACACTTGTACTGAACAAAATAATTGCACAATACCAAACTTACTAAACATATAATATAGATGATTGTGTGTATTATATAATTTTAAAATAAATTCTTTAGTCTTGAAAATTAGCCTTTAACTTAGTACCGGTATGTGTAAAATGTAAAAATCTAGCAGAATAAAATAAATCTTTGCTGAATATGAACTTAAATATGCGTCAATAATTATAACGGTAATGCAGTAATCTTTAAAGGATTATAGTATTGTTTGATCTTTATATTGAAATATTGAATGGTAGTCTATACTTCGTATACTGTAGGAAGAGACTGAGTGATATATTATTTGTCAATATTTGCAGATAGTTTCACTTTACTGATGATGGTTTAGAAGGGTGCGTTCACAAAGAAAGCTGGTTGCAAGCGCTTGCTAACAAGCGCTGGCCGGTGCTGACCGGCGCGAGAAAAAGTTTTCATTGTATCAAGTTTGTGCGTTCAGAGACAACGCATGTTCCAGCTTGCAAGCGCCTGCTACAAGCGCTGACCGGCAAGCAAGAACTTTTGATACTTGTTTTCCGGCGCTGGTAGCAGTCAAGTCGCTAACAACTAGCAATGAAAACTGCATTTTTTATCTTATAATGGTTTTTAAAAACTATTTGTATAGAATTATTATATGGTAAATGGTTATTAAAACAAATAGTTTCAAACATATTAAAGACTTACCTCATACAAATCACTAGCCGTTCTTCCGAATGAATTGGTTGCTCTTGCCAGTTTCCACATTATTTATCCAAAGTAGTTTCAATTTTCTTGAGGATATGAATTTGCTCAACTCCATTCTCAATATAAGAAAAAAACCTTACGTTGTCCAATATTAATTGAGGAAACAGATGGTGGTATTCACCACATCTTCCTCTTCCGCGCTTAATTTCATGTATACCGATTCTCTTTCAATGCACTTTCAAATCTACATTTGCAAGCAAAAATTATTCTTCATCACTTGAGGAAGTCATTCTTGGAATGAAAGTTGCAAGCTTTTGTTGTGAACACCCAAAACTATTCACAAGGGCTTGCAAGCGCTAGGAGCAAGCACCTAGAAACAAGTAACTTGCAACCAGCTTTCTTTGTGAACACACCCTTACTACCGACCCTTTTCTAGTAGGTATCCTTCATAAAAAGTAACCTACATCTTTGAAATCTAAAAGTTTTGAATATATTGGGGAGAGTTTCAAAATATTACAGTCTGAAAACGTGAATTTAAGTATTTTTTAATGGAATTGAAGCTATTCATTTTCCCCTTATCCCCCATAGATTTTCAATAATATATATTTTTAATTAATATAATCGTATATGCATGTTTTTCTACTAACTAGACAATCTCTGTAATTTTAACATAAAAAGAATTTTGTAGTAATTGTTTGGATACCGACGTTTGTTTTTATGTGTTCTCCCTCTCTTCCACCTCATCTTCCTTCTTTTAACGATCGTCTATTATCCATCTCACCCACTAGTTATTGAAATAAATATTACAAATGTAATCTAACTTGAAATTATTTAGGTTAGCTACTGGAAAATGTGCTAAAGAAAACAAAATCATCACTTGGTTTTATTTAAATACTTATTTGCACACAACTTTTGTAATACCGGTACGTTATTATTTGCAATGCCTTATACTGTTTTTTTACTTTATACTACTTTACCTTGGAACTCTTTACATAACAGGAAAATAAAATATTTATAATAATAATATTAAAATGCATTGAGAATAATCTTATAAAGTTCTACATAAGGCTATTTTTTACAGTACCTTAATTTTTAAATTGTAATAAATTTATAATTTTTGGCCGTTTTCATTTAAGTGTCTGCTATAGTGGCGGCCATCTTGAATTTTTATCCCATAAGAGCAATGTTAAATTTCAAACCATTTAGGCTATTTCGTTTATTTTTTATTATCATAAAATTGTTTGCAAGGTCTCATTTTAGCACTTTCACAATACGAATCCATTTATTGCGTTTCACATTTTCTCATTTTGCCCTGTAATTGAAATTTTTGAAGAACCAAGTTTGAACTTTTTTCTCTCCACAATAAAAAATGTATAACTAAAAGTGAAATGCAAGCCGGATACGCAATTTTATAAATAATAATCAGTTTTTCTTCAGCACTCAATTACAAAATATGAATTTATAAAATGGTTTGAAATGAGGCAATGTGAAAGAGCTCAGCTGCAAGAAATTGCACTGTTTAGATACGGCTTAGAGAGAAGCGATTGCGTTTCCAGTTGCTTTCTCGTTTACTGGAGCAGACCCTTAAATAGAAAAATAATGTGCTAGCAATCTTTCTAATTTTGCCAGTATATGTTTCTTCTTTTATTTTTTACAAAATGTTCTTCAAAATAGTTTTACTTTTCTTCAACCTGATTTCAAGTTCTTTCCACTTTTGAAAGCTTGTCAATTGTTCAGTGTTTTTTTCATGGCTCGCTAAGTGTGAAACATTTAAGTGCGGATCCAGCTAATTATTAAATAATATATTAATCTCTATAAGTTATATAAAATCCAAAACCCACTCACTCACTGACTGACTGATCACAGTATCTCAAAAACTATACCACCTAGGAACTTGAAATTTGGTATACATATTGCTCATAGGCACTAGAGGCGAACTGAGACAGGATTTTTAAATATTTGGCCTGTAAGGGTTAAAACTACCCCTAAAACAATAAATATTGTTTGTTATATATTATCTTAAAAACTCTACCTCGTAGAAACGTGAAATTTGACACACATATTTTTCATAGGGGCCAGAAGCACACCAAGAAAGAATTTTAAAATATTTGGCCTGTAAGGGTTGAAACAACCCCTAAAACAGTAAATATTGTTTGTTATATATCTTAAAACCCCTACCTCCTAGAAACGTGAAATTTGATACACGTACGTATTTTTCATAGGGGCCAGAAGCACACCAAGAAAGAATTTTAAAATATTTGACCTGTAAGGGTTGAAACAACCCCTAAAAAAGAATAAATATTGTTTGTTATACTTTACTTAAATCCAGAAACCTGTCATTTTTCATTTCTTACACGGTACGTATATAAAAAGTAAACCAGTTTTACATTTTGTTACATGCTGCTAAGGGTGAAAACGCGATAACAACCCCTAAAAACGATAAATATACAATTTTATACTTTCCTTAAAAGCTAGAGAGTTGAAATATTGCACATTTATTTCTTATAAGATATATATAACAAATAAACCAGTTAACATTTTATCAGGTTCTGGGTGAAAATTTAGTAGCAACCCCTAAAACTGTAAATAATAAATGAAACAACCCCTAAAACAAAAAATATTGTTTATTATATATATCTCAAAAACCATACCAAGTAGGAACGTGAAATTTGGTACACGTATTTGTCATATAGAGGCGCACTAAGAAAGGATTTTAAAATATTTGGCTTGTAAGGGTTGAAACAATAAATATTGTTTGTTATAGTCAAAAACAAAAACTCTACCACCTAGGTACGTGAAACTTGGTACACGTTTTTGTCATAGGGGGCTAGAGGCGCACTAAGAAAGGATTTTAAAATATTTGGCCTGTAAGGGTTAAAACAACCCCTAAAACAATAAGTATTGTTTGTTATATATCTAAAAAAAACTACCTATCAGGAACGTGAAATTTAGTACACATATTTTTCATAAGCGCTAGAGGCGCATAAAGAAATAATTTTAAAATATATGACTTTTAAGGATTGAAACAATTCCGAAAGCAATAAGAATTGTTTGTTATAATTTCCTTAAAGCTAGAAAACAAAACTTTTATACATTTATTTTTACACAATACATATAAAAAGTAAACCAGTTTTACATTTTGTCACTTTCTGCTAAGGGGTGAAATGCTGCTAGGAGTAACAAGCCCTAAAACTATAAATATTAATTTAATACCGCTTAAGAACGTGAAATTTGGTATATTGCTCATATTGGCCAGAGGCGAACTAAGAAAATATATGACTTTTACGGGTTAAACAACCCCTAAAACAATAAGTATTGTTTGTTATAATTTCCTTAATATTAGAAAACAAAAATTTTGTACATTTATTTTTACACAATACATATAAAAAGTAAACCAAATTTACATTTTGTCACGTTCTGCTGAGGGGTGAAATGGTTCTAGGGATAACAACCCCTAAAACTATAAATATTAATTGAATTAGGAACTTAAAATTTGGTACACATATTGCTCATATTGGCTAGGGGTGAACTAAGATAATATTTGGCCTTTAAGGGTTGAAACAACCTCTAAAACAATAAACATTGTTTGTTAGACTTTCATTAAAGCTAGAAAGCTGACATTTTGTACATTTATTTCTTACAAGATACGTAGAAAAAGTAAACTAGATTTGCATTTTGTGGTGTGCTGCTAAGGGGTGAAAATGTGATAACAACCCCTAAAACAATAACAATTTATTATTATATTTTTACTTTCTCCATCCTATACGTAGTATATGGAGAAAGTATTTTTTTCGTAAAAATGTTCGAATTTGAATTTTCAGTTGAATTATCTGTTTTGGTGCTCCCAGAACCCCAAACAATAGTTTAGTGCAATTATCTGTGTTGGTGCTCCCTGAACCTAAAAATATTTTTAGTGGAATTTTTTGTTTTGGTACTCCCTGAACCCAAAAAAGTGTTTTTAGAGTGGTGTCTGTCTGTCAGTCTGTCAGTATGTATACACGACCAGAGAGGACACTAATGGTCCGATTTTCATGAAATTTGGTATGTAGGTACTAAACCCTAATATCTCCAGGCGTTTTTTTCATTTTTTGAAATTTTTAATTTTTAAGGGTAATTTACCCCTAAAAACCCATAAAAAACGACAAAAATGCAAATTTCTCAAAAACGGCTCTAACGATTTTGATCAAATTTTCAGTATTTATAGTGCTTAAGATGCCAAACAAAATGACACCACCCGCTTTTATCAAAACTTCGGTGTTTTATAACTATGGGGAAATGTTTAAAAATAAACAAGTTTATGTTGTCAATCTAGCATCGCGGAGGTGGCCGCACGGGGTAGCACCATGGTAGCGATCACGGCCAGTAATTCAAAGGTCGCGCGATCAAATAAGATCCAAGTTCCTGCCTTGGACAATAATTTTTTCATACGATTGACGTAGGTAGAATATTATTTTTTTTGTTTTGTTCTAAAAAGTAGTAAATAAAATGATTGAAAACAATATTATTTTGACTACAGTAAGTTGGGAGAAAGTTTGTGTCAGTTAACTGATACCGTTTATTCTTAGAGTTATTAAACTGAAAATTTGTACATTTATTTCTTACAACATACATAAAAAAAGTATCATAGATTGGCATTTTGTCGCGTGCTGCTAACTGGTGAAAATGTAGTAAAAATGTTGATTGTTATACTTTCCTTAAAACTAGAGAATAAACCCTTAATAAATTAAGTAATTTAAAAATAAGAAACAAGTTTTATGTTTTATCAGTTGTGAAATTTAGTAACAACCCCTAAATCTATAAATATTAATTTAATACCGCCAAGGAACGTGAAATATTTGGTACACATATTGCTCATAGGCGCTAGAAGCGCACTAAGATAGGATATTCAAATATTTGTAATTAAATGGTTGAAACATCCCCTAAAACAATAAATGTTGTTTGTTTACTTTCCTTAAAGCTGAATTTTTTACATTTATTTCTTACAAAACACGTATAAAAAGTAAATGAGTTTTATATTTTGTTAAGTGCTGCTATAGGTTTTGAAAATGTAAAGCTAGAGAGCTGAAATTTTGTACATTTATTTCTTACAAAATATCTTATATTCTTAAATGAGCAATAATTGTATGTTTTTGCAGAATTTAATTTTGAAAACGGCTCTAAGGATTCCCTTGTAATTTGGTAGGGTACATAAGTTATTTGTTACCCAAAAAGTCAGTTGGACTTATTGAAAATTACCGGAAAACTCGTTTTCTAAATTTTTTTTCTCAAATTAAAAAGTAAAATTTGTCCATTTAAAATACACAGCACAGCTGATGCATAAATGTTTTCAATGCCAGTACCATAATCAGATGTTTCCTTTAAAGTTGTGTGGTAGGCCTAATGTGTATCAGTAGTTACCATAGCAACTAATAAATATCATATAACACAGACGTTAAACAACAACAGCTTCTAAAACTTACCCTTTATTAATTACAGTAGGGCGTCGATAATCCGAACGTCAATAATCCGAAACGTCAAAAATCGGAACGGGTTCCGAGGCCCTGCAAAAATTTCGTTTTGTAAATTCTAAATGTGTCGTTAAAAATTGAACAAAAATCTTCATCGCAGTTTGACATTATTATCTCTTTTTAAACACTTCTTAATACCTGCTCTCACACGCCCTCCTCACAGCAGACTAGCTGTCAGTATTTTCACTGTCACGCTAAGAAGCTAATTTAGCGCTAGCAGTAAACAAACAGCGTAAACATACTGAAAGTTCATTCATTTCTCTTTGTGTAATCATTATTATAACAGTGTGTCGTACATACAGTA
The DNA here is from genome assembly GCA_018207615.1 of Philaenus spumarius. Classification (NCBI taxonomy): domain Eukaryota; kingdom Metazoa; phylum Arthropoda; class Insecta; order Hemiptera; family Aphrophoridae; genus Philaenus; species Philaenus spumarius. The sequence continues at coordinate 38,457 of JAGFPH010009596.1, read as the reverse complement.
GTGTACTATATTTTTTATATATTTGTTTTGTGTTAACTATAATGTACAAGTCAACTTTTAATTATATACTGTACTGTAATTGAGAGTTATAAGTGTTATCATATTGGTCCTACACCTACTGTGTACGTGCATGTTCTTTTAAATCATAATATTTATGTAAGTAGTCTTGTATTGTAAGACCATTACTGCTTGTACTGTTTAACCACTTTAATCAATTAAAGAGCATTAGCCTAAATGGAATTTTCTTGGTTATTTTCAAAAAATCCGAACAAACTGATAATCCGAACCCCCCTCGGTCCCAATTAGTTCGGATTTTCGACGCTCTACTGTAAGTTGTGAAATGTTATAGGCCTAACCTAAAAAAATCCTATATGGTATTTACACTCATTTAGGGTACGTTAAACTATAAACAAACAATAATGTTTAAATACATTTACAATATTTAAACACAAACCTAACATACTTTGCAGTTTCCATGATGTTTAATACTGTACATTGAGTATGTTTATCACTTACATACCTGATATATACTTCAAAATAAAATATAAAGCTAAACTATATACTTCAAATAAGCTAGAGAGCTGAAATTTGGCACTTATTAATTTTAAGAAAATATTTTAGACGTAAGCTGATCAAAACAATCGGATATATAGACTACATTTGCATATTAAAGTAAAGACGTATCTGGGTGATCTGCAAACATCTAACGAAGACTGTGATTTACTATGTAGATTTAGCGGTTGAAAAAGTAGACTTTTTTCGCTCTGATTTTTTTATTGATTTAATTTATTCGGCACACATACCGTGACGACGACGATTGACGGGCAGCCAGTGAACAGTAAATACCGTACCAAACTAATTGAAAATACATGTTATAATTCCCTTTCGTGAAATAATAGATGAATGAAAATGACAGAAAAATATTACAATTAATTATGAATCATAGTGATGAAAAAAAAACGAATTCCCTGTAGCGAATCGCGGGTATTCAGCTAGTTTATTATATAACACAAAAACTGTTCAACTAAAAAAGCACCTTGACACCAAAAACTTGTTTTCATACAAATATATTTTGTATTCGCTTAAACAGAAGAAATGAATTACCACTACCCAATTAAAACTGATATATAACAATCTCATATATATACTTATATATATTACAATATGTCAAAAACTACAGTTATTCCTCATAATCCTCCTTAATCACCACTGTCCGATTGTGTTTGTGTTGGTTTAGTTGTATCATTTAAAGGTTTAGCATGTCACAATTGCTGACATGTTTATTAGCCCCAATAAAACAAACAAAAGGTTGACAATAGCAAATAAGTCGGCTACTGGTTAGTCACTCGTAAATACCCAAGGGGTGCTAAGTGTGATTTGTTAGTACACTTAAGCAATAATAAGAAAAGTAAGCACTTAGGCATACTAGGACTTCATCTTTATTTATCTAATTAATTTGTACAATATCTTAGTTATGGATCTATTTTACGCTAAATAATTGAATTCATTTGTTAGTACTTTTATAAATATTTTTTAATAACTTCTATTTCATCAACCTAGAGTCAAATCATTTCTTTGAAAATACATGATCGTTTGATATTCATTTAAATATGGGTAGGTAAAAGAAAAACTATACTATATAGTCTATATATATAGAGAGACTTTAATAAAGTCTTTAAAAAAAAAATTTTATTCCGCGAGATTTTAGACTTTTCACCCATATTAAAGAACAATTTTCACAAAGAGGCTTTCCACAAATTCTTTAAACAAGTATATAATACAAACAGTCGACGAATTTCTTAAAAAAATTATGCAATACACACAATTACCTATATTATATGTTTACCTAGTTTGGTTAATATTGAGCAATTATTTTGTTCAGTACAAGTGTTTAAAGAAGGTATGTAATTCCACGAGATTTTCGCCTTTTGACGCATATTCAAGGCTAATTTTCTCGGCGAGGCATTCCATGATTTTCTTTAAAAAAATGTAAAATACACACAATCACCTAATGTAAATGTTTACTAAGTTTGGTATAATTGAGCAATTATTTTGTTCAGTACAAGTGTTTAAAGAAGGCATGTAATTCCACGAGATTTTCGCCTTTTGACGCATATTCAAGGCTAATTTTCTAGGAGAGGCATTCCACGAACTTCTTTAAAAAATTATACAACATACACAATCACCTAAGTTATATGTTTACCAAGTTTGGTTAATATTGAGATATTATTTTGTTCAGTACAAGTGCTTAAAGAAGGTATTTAATTTCGCGAGATTTTCGACTTATGACGCATATTTAACGCTAATTATTGAAGTTTTACACATGCAGTCATTAATCTTTATAAATACTGTATTCCTACATATTAAAAATTGCTTCATACTAATATTTTATTAAATATAGGAAAAACGTAACGACTTGGTACATGTTTTTTGAAAGGTGTGTAATATTAGGGCTAGCTTAGACTATCGTAGGGCTAAGTTCAGGGCGCCTTATTGATAACCATAGGATCATGTTAGTTTTGAGAATTACTATCTTGGATCGTGTGAGTTTTGACATTTTAATTAATCCAATTTTTCTCACAAAGTATTTCTTTGTCTTTTTCAACTGTGGTTTCTAATGTGATGTATTTTTCCTTGGTCACCGTCTTTTAACTTGTTGATTTCTACAAATCTTAAGATAAAGTTATCATGCTATTCTTTTTCTGGTCTTTTGTAAAAAGAGGCATGTAAGTTTTTTAAGACTCATGGATATAAGGAACAGCACTGGAAAGCCCCAAACAAATAACTGCATTTTTTTATATTCCGGTAAATATTTAGGCTTGAATCTGAAACTAAAAGAAAAAAATGTTTACTTTTATCGTAAAAATGTTTATTTTTATCGTAAAAATGTTGACTTTTATCGTAAAAATGTTGACTTTTATCGTAAAAATGTTTCTTTCTGTTCAGTTTTGACAGTGTATAAGCCTTACATTACAATTTATTTAACATAAATAGAATTTTTGTTTTCAGTTAACTTTAAAAATTGTAGTCTAGGCATACCATGCAATCTCTGCTTTGGTAGCCCTTCCATGTAGTCTTGTCCGGAGTAACTTTTGTATGCTTTTCACCTTCTTTAACCGGTGCAACAAATACTTCTTATATCACATTAACAATAAATTCACATTTAAATAAAATAACTGTAAAACAAACTGACTAAAATCACACTTGTGTCAACAACAAAATAATCACAATGTTTGCCTGCAAAAGCTGACACGTGATTGGTCCAAAGTGGTCACATGGCCTGCTTCAAAACAGCTGCACCAAAACACACATGATCCAAAGAAACATGTGAGTTTTGTTAGAAACCTCATGTTTAACATTAAATTTAAATAGGATCTTGATTTTTCTGACGGTGCTATCTCAATTTCGAATTTTTTGGACCATGTGAGTTTTGATTCTAGCCTCCTCAACTATAGGCTACCTTAATTTGAGTAAACCGAAGATTAGCTTGCTAAGTATTATTTAACATTGTTCAGCGTAATGTCTAGAGGCCATTTACTTTTTATATGTAAAAACCTTGATACACATTTTCCAGTTGGAAAAAGTTTTTAGTTAGCCAGTGAGTATTATTTTTCTTATTTTTGGGAAAGTTATATCTTGGCTGAAGCCACCATTTTGGGATACAGTACGTCATGTTTTATCAAATATCTTGTAAAAGATACATCCTACTTAATCCTAGATCATTAACTATCGTAGCAAGAATGAAGTTGCTAATCTTTTGTAAGTTTTACTCCTTTTCATATACAGTAGAACTTCTATTATATGATGTAATTGAGATCGGGCAGACCTCGGATAACCAAAATCTGGATAATACGGTAGGCAGTGAGAAAACCATTGAGGTGCAAGTTCCCATGCCTTTTAAATCGTTATAATCTGATTTGGAGCCATACTTACTTCAATTTAATTTGGCTTTAAATAATATAGTTTTAAATAAACAAAGAGAGTTTGATAATGTACTCAAATGAAAGAAATTGGATCCTGTAAAAAACCCATAAAATTAATGCATCTGAAGTTTTTTATGCTCGCTTTGTCATTGGTTGTCGAGCCTCTTCTTTATTTGAATACCTTTGAGATATCCACTTTTCAATTTCCAATCTATTTCATCTCCAATCCCCGACAATCACTTCCCCAACACGTAAATAACTTGCCACTTTTCTTATTGAATCACCTCCATCTAATCATTTAATTGCTTCCCATTTTTGATTTAAAGATAAAACAACATGCTTTCGCTTTGCACTCATAATGACACTCACTTTCACAAAGTTTAACACTGACTAAAAACTAAAGAACAAAATACAGTAGCAGGAGGACGAAACAACTCGTGGAAAAGTATGTTGAGTCCTAAATACTATGCCACGATGAGGTTAGTCTAAACAGGCCTGAGGCCGCTTTGTCATTCACTATATACTACCCGTTCGCTAAAGGTCACCATGCTATTGTGTTGGGTAACAAACAGAAATGTTGTCATAATGTACTAGGCAAACTACAGTTTTGTTTTCTTTCTGTTCAATCTAACACAATAGTTTTTATTATAAATTCACTTATTGAGAAAGCCTCTCAAGCTATGAATCCTTTATCCCAATCAATTCAGTTAATTTTGATTTCATTTGTAAATTAACAGAATTTATTTTGTTATCCGAGGTTTTACTGTATAATTGACCGAGCGAAGTGAGGTTTCCGTTTTAGCTCGACCGTTCGGCATTTCGTCTGTCTGTCTCACGATTATAGCCAAACGCCTTGACCAATTGTGATGAATTTTGCATGAATGTTCCTTATTCCTAGGCCGAGCGATATATACACGGTTTATTCCAGTTTTCGTTTTTAACCCCTTAAATAAAATTAAAATGGCGGCTGCACCGTTTCTCTCAGTGTAAGCTTCTTTCCAAAACCAGTTTGTGGCTTAACCGTAAGTCGAATTTAAAAACTAATAACACTTTACAGGTGGAAAATTAGATTTTAAACAAAATTGAATTCTTGATTTTTTCCGTATCTCTAACGGTAAGCTCACAAAATGGCCGCAAACTTCAAATTTGTTAAAAATCATCCAAGTTTTTGTATTTTAACCATGTTTTATACGTTTATTCTAAACCAATTCAAAATTTTTACATAGCATTTTTGTAGATAAAGGTTCAAAGAATTCATATATGCCAGTAATAAAATTATTGAAGTAAAATTAACAAAGTTATTAGCTCAAGAAACAAGCATGTTCAGTAACAAAAGGAAAAAGTTCAACTTTAGGCCTACATAAAAAGTAGTAAACATTTTTTGTAATTTTTTTCATAAGTGTAAAAAAGTTTTGTAATATAGTTCTAAATAGAACTGTATAATAATATTTATCAATTTAAAATATCTTATTTTGAAAACACCAGTTTTTATGTTTCTACTACAAAACTGCTAACAATACTAGGCCTAGTTTGAATAGTAATTTAGGAATATATGCTTTGCCCAAAAATTACATATTATTATAAGAAAGTGTAGAGAATAAATCAATGAATTGAACTGTGTACTTGTAAGTTATTCCATAAAAGTATTTGACTTAGCTTTACTTGAATTACAAAATGAGATGAAACAAATGAAACCTCGCTGCGATAAAGGACATACAAAAATTTACCATTGGACAGCGTGAGAAGTGTTGGTACATGGGTTGAGATCACTATCACGATGCTTTAACATCGTTTGTTTTCATTATTTCTAATATTGGAATATGATATGGAACCGTAAATACATTGTTAAGTTTTAGTTATTTAAGTATGTAAATATTTAATTCTATGTTTTCCCTCAATAACGCGATATTTTTAGCTACCTTACGCATTATTAACCTAAATAAAACACAATGCCCCCTCAAAGAAAATCTTTAGCAGTTAAAGCTCAAGAAAAAAAAACGAGAACTAGAAACCCCGGAATCGCGGTAATTGAAAAATAATGTTTCACTGGCTAAACCTTCTGCTTACTTCCTTACTGGCACACTATTTTTAACCTAAGCTCAAAACCACATTTGTTATTTCAACGAGCGAGGTCTACTGATCACAGAACTACTAGTATAAAGTGAGCGTTTTATTTTTATTTTGAGGGAATATGGATATGTATGGTTTGGACGTTAAATTGTTTACGTTACGTAACATTTTTAACTTCCCGCTACCAATAAAGGGAAGTTATTGATTTCGGTCCGATTTTCGAAAGTCGAGTTTTCATTAAATCTCCACGTTTTGAGGTCCCAGGAAGCCATTCTGACTATTCCCGCCGAGGTGTCCGACCGTGTGTGTGTGTGTGTGTGTGTGTTGGTGTGTGTGTGTGTGTGTGTGTGT
>JAGFPH010009595.1:34441-45933 GCA_018207615.1 Philaenus spumarius | reverse complement strand
CTCCTTTGTCTGGTATTGTGCGTAAAGTACTATAATATTATTACAATAAAAAAAATTTAAACTAATTTTATTGATTGTTGTGTTTATTATTTAAATTCCCTCTCCATAGAAAGAGTAAGGTATAAACGCAATGATACAAGAGGTGGTAAGAAATAAATCAAAAGTCATTAAAATTGTATTTATATGAACAACATTTTACATTTACATAGTTTTCGTCTTACTACTACAGTGTTTTACATTGTACAAAAAAAAGTTTATTTGAGGTATAAAAATAAAACGCAATGAGCAATACAATAAAATTGTAATTAACAATAAATAAATCAGTTACAATAATTTAAAACATTTTTCAATATTGATAATGTCCATAAGCTATAGTGTTTATACCATCATCACAGATGATTCTCTTATCGTCATATGCACTTAAAGCAATCTTATTAATTGAAAGTGTTTTTAAACAATGATTTTGAGATCGAAACACTTTACATTCTTTTCTAATATTTATATAAAAGTTTAAGCAATTTTTATAGTCTTGAAAATGTATATTTTGTTTTACAACAGCTTTAGTAACACCTTTTGCCTTTTTATTTTCACAAACATTGTTATCAAAATTTTTACATGTAAAGCAATAGAGTTTAGGTCGTAAGCCAATAAACTCAATTATAGGATTACTGTTACATTCATCTTTGAATTTACCTAACACCTTTTTATTATAGTCAAAATAACACTTGTGATTAACAGGATAATCAGATGTATCAAAAAAATTTTTAAGATCAGGTTCTAGTATATCTTTATAAATATCATCTGTAATAATTTCTAGAAAGAAAGAATCAGTATCCATATATAAAAGATTCATATTGTCTAATCCATATTTTTTTCTCAATACATTATAATAAAAATCATACATCAAACTCTTACTCAATTCTAATACACTGAAACCTATATAAATAGGCTTGTTAAACAAAACAGTTTCTTTCGCACTTCGAACTGCACAAAGTGACTCATCATAAATTATCGATTCCAGATAAACTGGCTTGCATATAAGTTTATTTAATCTTTTCTCATTATTCACTAATTCAATGACTTGCCTCTTTCGTATATTTTCGATTGTTTTTCCAAACATAGCGTTTACTAATAATTTATAAAACTCTTTTTCAAAAATGTTTTTTGCTAGTTTTCGTTTTTCAGTATTGAACAAAACATAAGGTTTCAACCAAGGTTCCTGATTAAATTTTAGAATTTTATGAATTTTCCTAATTATTAAACCATTTTGAACAGCTTGCTTTAAATTAATGTAATGAACAACATAATTCTTTTTTTCTTCTAAAGTAGTTAATAATTTAGTTTGTTTCTCGTTAGGCGGACATTTATTTTCACAGAGAAACGGAAGTTCATTATGTAAATTGTGTAATTTTTCAGGATATTCAATATCTACTTCCAATATATAACCTTTAGGAGAATCGTCAGGTATAGATAGTATGTCAAAATTTTTGATATTTTTTTTCCATTTAAATTTATTTTTCGGCATAGATTTACTTAAAGCCCACCCGTAGAGGTTATTACAGTCAATATACAAAAGATATGAATTAGGTAAATCACTATTGTAGCTATCACCTAGATAAGGATTATTTGCTTTAGCATAACGTTTTATACAGGATGATATACCTCCTCTTATTCCCTTTTCTATGAATATATATTTATCATAATCCGTAAATAGCTCAAGTTCAACTTTAGTAAATTTCAACATTGCATCAAAAGTAAAACTTGGTAATGTTAAATAGTGAGCGCAATCTAATTCATAAAAGTCAATACATAATTTTCTAAAATTTTCAAAAACATCGCATAGTAAAAGCACATCAATTTTCAAGTACAGATCGCTGTAATCGCCCAATGTATTACAATGAAAATGATTCCAAAAGTTATTAGCAAATTCATATTCTTCATTTGTAATATGACAATTTTGTAAACTATTATAAAAAGAATTTTTAGGCGGTAAATGTGATTCTTCCAATTTGTCCCAAGAATCTGTATACTCGTATGGAAATACACCTTTTCTCGTAACAAATGGTATATCGTCATTTTTAAAATTTTGTTTGACATGATGAAATTGATCTTGAGCTAAATAACTGGAAAGAGAATTTAAATTCGTATTTAAAAATTTAAAAGTATCAACAAATCTTAAAATTAGTCCATTATTTGTATATTTTTCAAATGATATATACTTTTCTTTATTATTAGGTATAATGTTAATACGCTGTGAATCACAACCTAATTGTTTAATTATGAAATGCGAATCATAATTTGAACTATTGTGTATAAAAATAGGAACATATTTCTGATTTACTCTTTTCAAATTACACTTATTACATAGGACAGATCTAAAACGACCAGTTAAATGACAATGATCACGAACCGGTCTGTGAAATCCTGTGAACTCACAAGAACACATTTCACAGTACATAGCATTTTTAAATTTAATTTCTTCTTCTTGAGTGAGAGGTAACATTGTTTTCTTATCTTTTGCTATTTTTCCAATTGTATTCATTATTTTAATTAAGTATGTCATAAATTTTTCGGGAGCTTTTTCCCCTCTATATAAAAAAGGATCTTTCGGCAAGTTATCAATTATTTCTTTGGATAAAACATTTTTATCGGCTACTATGTATGTACAAAAACTCATCGGTTCGTGTTCGTTGTTTACAAATGTTGATTTTGTTAATCTTTCATTTACTGGTTTTAATAAGCATTCAAAGTCGGCATAAATTACAATAGGCACACACAAATTATAATGGAAATTTATAAACTTAACTGTAGGAGGAGAATCCTCTTTTTTCTCTGGCATAATAGCTCTTACTGGTTTATTAGATAAACATGTTTTAATGTGTTGTTTTAATTTTTCTTCACTCTCTTTACCTTGATAGTGCGATAGACAGCGTTTACAAATAGCTTTCTTATGCATATTTTTACTTATTTGAGAATTTACTAATCTAGAAAAACTTTTAATATAAGTATAATGACTTACACCATTTTCATTTGTAAGTAATAATAAATCAAAGTGATTATTTTTTTCATAATCACAAATTTTAAGTGGAAATAACATATTGTTATTATCCAACCCGTATACATTAATAGAAACATCGTTATTTTTTTCAAATCTATTTATTTGTTTTAATGGAGTAGGAAAGTCAATTTCGTTAAAATTAAATTTATCAATCAGTTTATAATATTTTGGACCGAGTTTGTGAGCATTTTTCTCTACATACTTACTTAAAATAGCCCATTTAAAACAAAAATTATCATTATAATTTTGTACATTTATAATTGCATGCTTTACTTCAATGCATTTAGGTAGAGGAAGAAATGAACTACCTCTCAAAGGATTATATTTACTGAAACGAAGTAAAATACTATCAACCGAATATAAAGCCCAACCACTGCCTTTACTTTCCAATTCAGATTCTTCGTGACAGATTTTTGTAAACATATTATGTAAGATACGATTGATATCTGTTGCTTGAAACACAGTTTCATTTTTAGTTTTAAAAGAACGATCTTGAAACTCATTAGTCATGGGTTTTGTGTATGTACACTCAATCAATATATTAAATTTAACACTTCTATAAATATTTAAACATTTTCTGATAATGTTTTTAATTTTATCCTTATTAAAGGTTAAAAGTAGACATACATCTTTAATTTTATTTTCATTATTTTTTAAATAAAAAGTTTTTAAAATGCCTTTAAACGCATTTTCTAACTCTACAAAATCGTTAGTATTTTGTACTAATTCCAATCTTGCAATTTTTCGATTAAGGTTTTCACCTGTTACGCTAGGCAATATGGCGGACGAAGAAGGCGTAGCATTTCTTTTTCTACTCACGATTGGTGCGGCGTTTTGCATCGCAATTGCTTTTTAATCGGAGATAATTGGGGAGGTTAATTAGGGGTAATTGGGGTTAATTGGGGTTGATTGGGGTTGATTGGGGTCAATTGGGGTCAATTGGGTTAATTGGGGTTGATTGGGGTTAATGGGGGTTGACGTTTTCGGGGTTAGCCGCATTTGTATAGAAAGGTGCCAGAAATGACAAATTATATCTACTCATACATATAAGGCCTTGGCCTGCGAACTCTGCCCTCAACAACCTGACACCAATGAATGTTTCGTCCTATTGCATTTCTGTCATACATAAGCGGTCAGAAATTACGTTCTCAACCAGGACACGACGTAACTCAAAAACCAGTTTTCCCCCATAACTCAAAAACTATTCATCAAATGAAAAAAGTTTTTAATTAAAAATGTTTGTCACAAAAAGAGCTATGACTTTTAGTCGTAAAACTGGTTTTTGGAAGTCATTTTTAAAGATGGCGTCCGTAGCGCACGTTGTTTTTGCGAGGACTTTTAGTATGTTATTACAGTACCTAAATACAACAGACATAGCAAATCCGTAGCTTATAAGAGTGTTTTTTATGTAATTTGTCTAACATAACTGGACTATTATGAATATGTTTTAAATTTGTATAGATATTTAAATAGCTCATATAATTTTAAGATCGTCAGTCCCACAGTAAAACTAGACATGCACTATTGAATGTCAAACACAGTTTTCTCGAAACCTTTCATTACAAAATATTGTTTACAAAATAACAAAAAATTAAAGTTGAATTAACTATTAAACAAACTTGACGAGTTTCACTCTTAAGTTTTTCTTTCGTAAAATTAAAATTTTCTCGTAAACCCAAGAAAGAAATCCTCCCCGTAAAGTGACAGTTGATTAATTACTCCAGCCTGGGAAGAACATTGAAGTGATAATGGAAAGTTTGTGTGTAGTGGGCGTTGAGCGGTGAGTAGAAGCTAAATCATGAGTAATGTATTATTAATGTTAATTAGTTCATGAGCGAGTAGGAAACCTTCATTATACAATAATAGTGAAGTGATGGACATCAAAATGTACGACTGTGACAAAATGTGTAAGCGGCATTTTATATTTAAATTCGTACTGATTGCATTGTTCACATGTTCTCGTTACAAAATGGTTATTCTCGATTTCAGATTTGACAAAATTATCTCAAAATTGGAGATGTTTAGGAAATTCTATTTCAAATTATTCGTTATAAACTTTCAGTACCTGGGCGACCGAACATCGGTCTGTACATTTTTAGGAAAATGTGTGCAAACACGAATCACATACTGAATTTGTTTATGTATTTTAGAAATAATTCGACCACGCAGCTGAACCGCTGACGTGAGTTGAGCAAATTTCCAAAATTAAATTTATAGGCCTATGTGTTAGGTTTTCAACCAACAATTTGGGAAATATGTCTATTCATGACAGTGCTGAATAGCTGCAAAATGGTTCGCACGCCATTCCGCATGTTGGGAGTATCTTCAATACACAAAGCATTGCGTGCTTGGCACGCCAACCCCCGTATTGAAAGTATCTTCAATACACAAAACATTCCGTGCTTCGCACGCCAACCACACGGTGGAATCCACCACATGGCTTTGAGCCGGGTTCTTTTATGGTATTTCACTATTTGATCGATTTTGGGGGAAACAAACGAGGTATAAGGTCGCGTAAAAAAACCAAAATGTGTAGAATAACATCCTACATTTATTTATATTTGTAGAAAAAACTCTAAAAACCAGTCATTCTTGTAGGAAAAATTTCAAAAAATAGTTACTTCTGGTCAAAAAACGAGCTTCCGATTTCTGGATTTTATGGGCTCACGAACTCGTCCGAGCGACGTAGACAACCAACATGTGTACCAAATTTGAACTAAATCGGACTTAAAATGAGGCCGATAGAGTGCGAACTCATATATACATATATATTATATATGATTTTTAATGACATCCCAAAACGTGTTCTGGGGACCATGATCTGTGCTCATTTGCTACTCCCGACATCGGGTATTACCATAAGGACCGCTGCAATAACTCATTTTTCCTACGGAAATTCGCTAGTAAAATATGGCATCGGCATGTTTAATGGAGTTTAAATTCCTGTTCAACGACACCAAATCCGATGAGTTGAACGGAGACGAGACTCTATTGTCCTTTGCCCATATGTACATACTGTATGCAACACACGTTGTCCCATAGCTGACTTGGTCATTAAATAGTTATTTGTGTCTTAAAGTGGAGTGGGTTTAGGTGCCATGTAAGGTTATTTATGTGTAGCACAATGTAAGATGATTTATGAGTTTATGTACACTCACCATGTAAAGTGTGTGTAATAATAACACAAAGTGAATATTTTAAGTTGAGATGTTTAAGTTTATAAACCTAGTAGGATCAAACAGTCCTTAATATTCCGAGTAGCGGTTTTCCCGAGTTTGACGCAGAATTTAATGGCGCAGCTCTGCTCGCGATTTCTCTCCATCTTGGATCGTGATGACACTTCTTAACGGAAATCGGCTTCGGAAGGCTTCCCACTATCACGCCCAAGTGGTCCGACCGCCCTCCGTTCGAGCTACACCGAACGGATCCGAGCTAATCCGTTGGATTCAGTCCTACTACTATTTGATCCAACGTGATTCTTTATTTTAAACCCTTACTGATTGAATTCTGCCCCTAATTTAATTGGACCTATATGTCCTTGCAATTGCCTAATAAGTGTTTATGTTAAACCCTTTGGCAGCTAATTCATTATAAAGAAGCCCCCAACCAAATTACTTAATTTGTTTTGGTTTTGTTTTGGGAATTCATTGTATTATCTTTATTACTTTATAATTTATTTTAATTATCTGGATACGATTTTTTTTTTCTTAATTGGTTTAAGCTCGAGATCTGTCTTAACACAAATTTAAATTTATAATCTACTTACATGTTTGAGATTTTCCCTTTCACTCACTTTTATATTGATACTATATTTTAGCTTCATTATTTTATTAGCGAATTTCCATAGGAAAAATGAGCTATTGCAGTGGCCCTTATGGTGAGACCCAAGGTCGGGAGTAGCAAATGAGCACCGATCATGGTCCCCAGAACACGTTTTGGGGGTTAAAAAAAAATTCATATATATATATGTGTATATGTGTTCGCACTCTAGCGGCCGTATTTTAAGTCCGATTTGGTTCAAATTTGGTACACATGTTGGTTGTCTATGTGGCTCGGACGAGTTCGTTAGCCAAAAAAATCCAACAACCGGAAGTACGTTTTTTGACCGGAAGTAACTATTTTTTTTTTTATTTTTGCTACGAGAATTAAATTTGTTTAGAGTTTTTCTAAAAATATAAATGTAGGGTGTTATTCTGCACATTTTGTTTTTTACGCGACCTTATAGCTTGCTTGGTTCCCCCTAAATCGATCAAAACGTAAAATACCATAAAAGTACCCGGTTCGAAGCCAAGTGTGCAAACTCGCGAGGCCATTAGGCGCAAACAAATTCTACTAATATATTGTGTACACACTGACAGCGTTTCAACGCCTTCTTCAGTAGACCTATTTCCCAAATTGTTGGTTGAAACCCTAAAACATAGGCCTATAAACTTGATTTTGGAAATTTGCTCAACTCACGTCAGCGGTCCAGCTGCGTGGTCGAATTATTTAACACTTTAATGGCCTGATTTCATTTATATTCGCACCTTCACTAGACACTATTTATAAAATGGCTCCAGCAATGCTCTTTGAAATTGAGGACTGATTTTAATTTGATAAATTATTTTACTCGATGTTTGATGTTAAATTTCAGTATTTTAAACTAAACGTAATTAGTTATGTTGAAGAGCATTTAGGTGTTAATCCTCCTAACCTCAGAGTACCCCCTTAACCTCACTTCTACCCTCCATCTACCCTTTTCTTTTTTTCTCTGTCCTTTTCAAATCGTTTAGTGTTTTGCTCTAAAACATCAATGTTTGCTACAGTAACTATTTAGTGATTTTCGTTTTTTATGGCAATTATGAAAACGTAACTTGAAACACTACCCGCGTTTTTAGCGAATTTCCATAGGAAAAATGAGCTATTACAGTGGACCTTATGGTAAGACCCCAATTCGGGAGTAGAAAATGAGCATCGATCATGGTCCCCAGAACACGTTTAGGGGTGTCATTAAAAATCATACATGTTCGCTCTCCAGCGGCCGCATTTTAAGTCCGATTTGGTTCAAATTTGGTACACATGTTGGTAGTCTACGTTGCTCGGACCAGTTCGTTAGCCAAAACAATCCAACAATCGGAAGCACATTTTTAACCGGAAGTAACTAATTTTTGAGGTTTTTCCTACGAGAATGAATTTGTTTTTGATTTTTTTTCTACAAATATAAATGTAGTATGTTATTTCGCACATTTTTTTTACGTGACCTTATAGCTCGCTTGGTTTCCCCAAAATCGATCAAAACGTAAAATACCATAGAAGATACTCCCAATATGGGGGTTATCGTGCGAAGCACACAATGTTTTGTGTGTTGAAGATACTCCCAATATGCGGAATGGCGTGCGAAGAACGCAATGCATTGTATATTGAAAATACTCTCAATATGCGGAATGGCGTGCGAAGCATTTTGCAGCCATTCACCACCGACGTGAATAGATCTATTTCCCAAATTGTTGGTTGAATCCCTAAAACAAAGGACTATAAACTTAATTTTGGAAATTTGGTCAACTCACGTCAGGGGTTCAGCTGCGTGGTCGAATTATTTATTCAATTAATCTGTTTTCAAGCTTATAAATAAATAACAAAGTTATCCGCGGCATCGTTCACCGATTTGAATAAATAAATTAAAAAACTTTCGGGTAAATATTCAGAGTTCATAGTCACACAACAGTATACTGAGTTTCGTCCAAATGAATCTATGTTGCCCATTGTAGTTTTACATAAATTATCAGCTATACGCTGCTAAGGGGAAAATCCACGATTTCCGCCATTTTTTTTTTTTTTTGTTTGAAGTGCAGTTCACGTTTTTAAAGACATTTTACCTACAGTATTTGATGGGAATATTTCATACTATACCCGCAAATAATCGTAATGGAATTTTTTTTCCTCTCCTATATATAACTTGAGAATAATAGTTCCACGTTTAGGTCTCTAGCTCCGTAGATCGTTTCTGGTTTCCAGAACATTCTAGGGCGTCTGGTACCTTCTAGAAGATTCTACAACATTCTCAAACATTCTTGAACATTCCAGAACATTCTGGAAATATTTTAGAAGCTTTTAGTAAGTACATTAACATTTCTCCGGTGAATGGAAACATATGCAAATGATCCTGTACATAAATTAAAACATCAAACATAGAATATGCCTTTTCAACAAACGGTGGCTTGCAATGTTTTAATTTATCAGAGTTATATTCATAAATAATTTGTTTGGATGAGTTAATATGCAAACCTATTAGGCCAGTCGGTAGAGGTAATTTTAGACCAAAAGTTCCAGTAATTTATAATACGGCTGATTTTTTTTTAATAAGTACATTCAAGTATACAGATTAACATACAAAAAAGTTTACCAGTCTATCGATTTCCCAAAGTCGAAAAAGAAATCGATTATCATTTATTTTTCGATTATCCTTAATATTTCGAGCTGGGATGAAGATAAAGAAAAAAAATACCACCGTGTAAGGGAGGTACTTTTCAATAAAAAAGGTCATATGTATTTATTTCCTCCGAGCAATAGTTTGTCTGGAAAAAATTCGATAATGCAGCTATGTATTTTGCAGCAGGGGAAATCACTAAAAGGGGACATATTATTCATATATGAAGCGTTGGCTCATTCTAAATTGGCCAAATTTTAATATATAGAATTGAAACTTGATGTAAGAGTTAAAATATATATTTTAAACATTTATGCTGAGCCTCAGCTTGTTATCTTGAAAATGACCCGATCTAGGAGTCGATTTCGATTATCGATTTTAGGAGTACCGGACCCACGAACCAATTTCAATCTATTCCAGTTTCGTCAATTTTTGGAATATCAACACCAAATTTGTTTTACAAGTTGAGTACATCAGTATAAATATTCTTAGTAAGTATGAACGATTTTTTCTTGTTATTTTTAAAAACGAGGCGCTTGAAAATAGTCTTCTGTTTTACCTATCTCGTTTTAACTATAACACTTTTGGATTCAACGACTCCATTTTCGACATTTTTTAACATATCGATTTAAAAATTGGTACAGAAGTTAAAAATACAATTGCTTTTTGCTAATCTGCAGCCGATTAACTCAACCGTTTTGATGAAAAATCTAAAAAGGTCTAAAATTATACTTGTTTAATTTACTTGTGCTTTTAAAAGTAAATAATGAAAAAGGTTTATACTTCCTGAACTTGTTTGAATATATATATTTAACTTGTAAAAAAACTTTCAGGTTGATATTTTGAAAATTTTCTGAACTGGAGCCGATTAAAATTAGTTAGTGGGTCCGGTACTCCTAAAATCGAGAAAACCATTGATGAGTCAAGTGGCTCTAGATCGGGCCATTTTCAAGATAACAAGCTGAGACTCAGCATAATTGTTTAAAATATATATTTTAACTCCTATGTCAAGTTTCAATTCGATATATTAAAATTCGGCCAATTTAGAATGACCCAACGCTTCATATATGAATAATATGTCCCCTTTTAGTGATTTCCCCTACTGCAAAATACATACCTGCATTATCGAATTTTTTCCAGACAAACCATTGCTCGGAGGAAATAAATACATATGACCTTTTTTATTGAAAAATACCTCCCCTAGACGGTGGTAATTTTTATATTTCTCTATCTTCATCATAGCTCGAAATATTAAGGATAATCGAAAAAAAAGATAATTGATTTTTTTTTTTCGACTTTGGGAAATCGATAGACTGGTAAACTTTTTCTTATGTTAATGTACATACTTTAAGGTACTTATAAAAAAAATCAGCCATATTGCAAATTACTGGTAGTTTTAACCTATACCGACTGGGCTATATTGCATTTCCCCAAATAAGAAATACAACTAAATATTAAAGAAATACAATTATAAATTTGTTTATTATTTAAATGTTACATTTTTTAGATTGCCTGATAAATAAGTCGCCACGAACAAATTTTCTTTGCATTCCTATATGTTCTGACTAGTATACATTTGCCAACATTACTACTTTTCTTAAACAGAGTGGTTTTTTGCTCTCTCAAATGACCAATTCTTTGTCAGGGTCATGAACATGTAAATTTATATATTTTCAATATAATATTTGATCTGACGCAATATTACATATAGCTTTTATCTTGTTTCATTTTATGGCTTTTTACCAAATTATCAAATAGATTTTGAAGTGTTAACTTCTATAAGCGCACCGCGTCCAAAAAATGTTGTGGGCGGCGAATTGGATTTTACCGTCAGCCATTTTTCCGCCATGCTCTACTACTATAATAGTACACATGTGGATATAGCAGAGTATATAGTTTACTAGGTAATATCTCTGAAATGGACATTTTGCTTCCTCATTTCGTAACTTGTGTTAAAAAGTTTACTTGGCAATACCTCTCTGAAATGGACATTGTGCTTCCTCATTTCGTAAGCTGTGTTAAAATAGT
>JAGFPH010009595.1:0-34341 GCA_018207615.1 Philaenus spumarius | reverse complement strand
GATGAAAAATTTCGGAGAAATTGAGAAAAAACACTTTTTTTTATTTTCTTTCGTTCAAGATATTTCACGAACGAATTAACCGATTTTGACCGGACTGGTAGCGATCGACGTCGCTTTTCAAGGTTAAAAGCTGATTAGATTTTGGAATTGATCGGTAAAGCCGTTTAAAAGTTATTCCAAAAAAACCTGATTTGAAAAAAAATTTATTTCTTAGTTTTTCGAAATTTCTCAGAACCTACCGGTCCGAATTAGTTGAAATGTTCAGGAAATCTAAGTTTGATAGAACTCTTTAGAACGCCGTTTGGTAGGATCCAATCGGTTAAGCCGTTCAAAAGTTATAAGCGGGTCACATACTTACATACACACACACCCACACACACATACATACAGACAGGGTGACACCCTCTCGGGAGTGGTCAGGGAAGATTCCTAGGACCTCAAAACGTCGAGATCTGATGAATACTCGATTTTAGAAAAACGGGGTGAAACCAATAACTTCCCAATTTTAGAAAATTTTCAATTTTCTTAGCGGGAAGTCAAAAAGTTGGTTGCTGGATATTTATTTATTAAATTGTTGTTAAAACTTTACTTGGGCCTAAGACAATAATTCCTGAGGTGAAAGAAACAACAACAATCAAAGTAACAGAGTTAACACATTCACTGCTACGCAAATTTCGTATTTCCTATGCTAGGAGCTGACCTTTTATTTTTTATATTCATAGCTTAAAGAGTAGAAATTACTTATAATTTTTTTATTTTTTTAACCTTTCTACGTAATAATCATTAATATTTTAAAGCGGTAGCACATGTGCGTCCACAGCACATAGGCTTAAAATTGGCGTGCGAAGCATGCAATGCACTGTGTATTGAAAATACTCCCAATACTGGGGTTGGCGTGCGAAGCACGCAATGCTTTTTGTATTGAAAATTCTGCCAATACTGAGATTGGCGTGCGAAACACGCAATGCATTGTGTAATGAAAATACTCCCAATATGCCCGTTGGCGTGCAATGCACTGTGCGTCGATCGCTTCTCATAGTGTTCAGTGTCAAGCTCACACGAGCGTCCTTAGCAGTGGACGTAATTGATACAAAACGCAAATATTACATTTATATGTGATGTTGATTTGTTATTGAAAACAAGGTTCTGTTCTTAATTAATGTCGAACTCGGTATGTCAATTCGTGATTAATTTAACAAAACTAGTAGTTCTGTGAACAGTAGACCTCGCTCGTTGAAATAACAAATGTGGTTTTGAGCTTAAGTTAAAAATAGTGTGCCTGTAAGGAAGTAAGCACAAAGTTTAGCCAGTGAAACATTATTTACAATTCCCGCGATTCCGGGATTTCTAGTTCTCGTTTTTATTTCTTTTCTTGAGCTTTAACTGCTAAAGATTTTCTTTTAAAGGCATTGCGTTTTATTTAGGTTAATAATGCGTAAGATAGCTAAAAATATCGCGTTATAGAGGGACAACATACAATTAAATATTTACATATTTAAATAACTCAAACTTAACAATGTATCATAAGTTAACTTAAGTTCCATATCATATTCCAATATTAGAAATAATGTAAACAAACGATGTTAAAACGGTCGTGATAGTGATCTCAACCCATGTACCAACACTTCCCACGGTGTCATACAGTCATTTTTTGTATGTCCTTTATCGCCGCGAGGTTTCATATGTTTTATCTCATTTTGTAATTCAAGTAAAGCTAAGTCAAATACTTTTATGAAATTTACAATGATAATTTACAGGTATACAGTTCAATTCTTTGATTTATCCTCTACACTTTCTTTGTAATTTTTTGGCAAATGATATATTCCTGAATTACTATTCAAAACAGGCCTAGTTTTGTTAGCAGTCTTGTAGTAGGAACATAAAAACTGGTGTTTTCAAAATAAGAAATTTGAAATTGATAAATATTTTTATACAATTCTATTTAGAACTAAATTACGAAACCTTTTTACATTTATGAACAAAATTACAATAATGTTTACTACTTTTTATGTAGGCCTAAAGTTAAACATTTTCCTTTCGTTACTGAACGTGATTGTTTCTTGAGTTAATAACTTTCTTAATTTTACTTCAATCATTTTCTTACTGGCATATATGAATTCTTTAAACCTTTATCTACAAACCTTTATCTATGGAACACTTTTGAATTTGTTTAGAATAAACGTATAAAAACATTGTTGAAATACAAAAGCTTGGAGGATTTTTAACAAATTCGAAGTTTATGGCCATTTTGTAAGCTTACCTTTAGAGATACGGAAAAAAATCAAGAATACATTTTTGTTTAAAATTTAATTTGCTTTCAGCGAAATGTTATTAGTTTTTAAATTCGACTTACGGTTAAACCTCAAACTGGCTTTGGAAAAATGCTTACACTGAGAGAAACGGTCCGGCCGCCATTTTTATTTAAGGGGTTAAAAATGAAAAATGAAAAAAAAATTATATATACATGGCTCGGCCTAGGAATAAGGAACACTCATGCAAAAAAACATCAAAATCGGTCAAGGCGTTTGGCCGTAAACAGACACACAGACACACAGACGAAATGCCGAACGGTCGAGTTAAAACGGAGACCTCGCTTACGCTCGGTCAACAAAATAAATGCACAAAAATACTGTAAATATTTAAAAACATCGATGTCGGGGAGAATCATCGATGCAGCAAAATTATCGGTCGATTTCCATCGATGTAAAAAACATCGATCGTCGACATGAAAACATCGGCCATCGTTGCTCAACCCTAATTTTCTGGGAGTATTTTAAAATTTAAAAAGTTTAAAGTAAAACAAAGAGATATAATTACTTAACACACATAGTTTAATTGGCGCACTGATGTGACTGTGCAAAAACGGACTTTATTAAGCAGCTGTAGGAGAAAACTTAATACAGTGTATGTAGAACGTGTTTGTGTTAAAATCTAACGTCTTCAGCTTCCTTTTACTTGTCTAAGAACAAAACGTTTAAAAATATTACAATTTATTATGTTGCACTCTAAATTGCATACTCTCACTCGGAAATAAAGAAGAATAAATTGTTGTAAGATTTTATCGAAATAAAATTTATTTTTAACGGCTTTATAAATTTATATGTGGTGACTGGTTCGTATTATAAACGTAGAATTATAAACTTTAAATTTATTTTGATACTTTTGTTTTTTTAACTCTCTAGTACAAGCATACCATGGGAAATATTAGATGCATGTTACACACATCCATATTATATTATAATATTATCATTATTATTATTAAAACTATTCAATCGATTTCGAACAAATTTGCACCAATTATGCCAATTAGGCCTGTATAGATGCACGAAAAAAGGTTTTGAAAAACAACACCCCAAAAAACCCCCAAAATCAGTTATTATTATTACTACCTAAACGAGAATTTTTAGAAAGATGCGGTTTTCTGCATATGGTAGGGTACATTAAGGGCTACAAATAAGCCAAATTTTATCAAAATCTTTTGAGCCGTTTTAGAGAAATTTAGATTTTTCTCGTGTTTTTGCAATTTTTGGGGGGGTAAAACCCCTTAAAACTTAAAAAAATGAAAAAAAACGCCTGGAGATATTTCAGAACTACACCTGCATACCGAATTTCATCAAAATCGGACCGTTGGTATGGTCTCCAGCTATGTACACATCATAATAGACACACGGACAGACATCACAAAAAAAAAAACACTTTTTTCAGGGAGCACCAATACAAATAATTCCACTAAAAATATTTTTGGGTTCAGGGAGCACCAACACAGATAATTCCATTAAACAATTTTTAGGGGTCCAGGGAGCACAAAAACAGATAATACCACTAAAAATTAAAATTCGAAAATTTTGACGAAAACAATACGTATAGGGGGGAGAAAATAAAAAACTATACTATCCCTGAATAACATACGCTAGAATGCATTTTGATAAAAACATTTTTTATTTCAATATTTGTAAATTTAGTCGGAAAAATCTTAAAATCTTAGGTTAAGCTTTGAGTGATGGAGCAACACTTGTATACCATAGCAACCAATTAAATAAAATAACAGATATAACAGCTGTTTGCTTCAATATTTCCATTATCAGCTGATTTCAAACTTTGAAGCAACTATATTTGTATTTTTAACTTTTGGTTTAGGGGTTTAAAGTGTAGACCTGAGCCTTGCTGGTTGTTTAAACCTTTATTATGACTGCTGTTGTAAAAGCATTGTATTTGGATTCATGATCTATGATAAAACATACGAGATAATTTGATTTGAACATTTAACATTATTTACCATCTTATCTTTGAGTTATTATTAATCCTACACCTTTATTATAAAGAAAACATAACGTGATTATGTGTGTAGAAGGTCCCAACGGGGTTGGCGTGCGGAGCACGCATTGCTTTCCCCAGTCCAAAATAAATGGATAAAACAAACGTTTAAATCTAAATTAAGATTAAATAGTTACAACGTTTTTAAAATACTTGTAGACATATTTTTTCAAACATGGACGTCTTTTTACTTTCTCACTATACTGTAGTATAGAAAAAGTATAATGATCGCAAAAAAATCGATGTTAAGATTTTTGTGGAAATATCCGTTTTGGTACCCTCTGAGTCTAAAAAAGTGGTTTGTACAAAATTGTTGTCTGTATGTATGTATGTATGTATGTCTGTATGTATGTCTGTATGTATGTCTTTCTGTATGTCTGTATGTATGTATGTATGTATGTCTGTATGTATGTCTTTCTGTATGTCTGTATGTATGTCTTGTATGTATGTATGTATGTATACAAAGCTAGAGCGAAAACTATTCTATCGATTTCAAACAAATTTGCACCAGGCATGTCAAGTAGGCCTGTATAGATGCACGAAAAACGGGTTTGAAAATTTTTGAAAAACAATTCCCTTTTTGGCAAAAAAACCCCCAAAAAATCAGTTATTATTTTTTTATAAAAAACGGCTCTAACGATTTTGATAAAATTTGGCTTATTTGTAGCCTTTAATGACCCTACCATATGCAAAAAACTGCATCTTTCTAAAAATTCTCGTTTAGCTAATAATAATAATAACTGATTTTGGGGTTTTTTTTGGCCATAAAGGGGGTTGTTTTTCAAAACCTTTTTTCGTGCATCTATACAGGCCTAATTGACGTGTGTGGTGCAAATTTGTTCGAAATCGATCGAATAGTTTTCTCTCTAGATAATAATAATAATAATATTTATTAGTTAATCTTCTACTTTAATAAAAAATCACCTCTCCTTCCCCACCCTACAAGTCACAGTGAATCTGTTTAATAATTTAAATATGTTTGTGAGAAAGTATGTGCCAGTTCCTGGTACCGTTTATTTATTAAAGTTATCAGTCTATACATATTACACAACCTCTATAAAGATATACGTGGTGTAACATCTACACAGATTTTGTGTCCGTTACATTACAGCAGGCTTTGGAATTATAGTTAAATGGGAGGTGAAGGTTATTCAATTGTATAAAAAGGCAAATTGAAAATTCACACAATTTCCTCGCAAAATCACGTTTTAAGGCGATAACGTCGACGAATGTAAAAATAAACTGAACTACTGGTGAAGCGTTTACCTGGATTTATATATTCTGCGGATGTCTTGCACGCGACTAAAATAGACTTCACACATAAGTTCGTTGTTGGCCTGAATCTAAAATATAGAACTAGGTTGCCGAATAAGAAGTAGCCTAGTCATGTATTTCTTTAAAAATGTATTTCTTCTTGGGACCGGAGGGGCAACACGATGGTAAACAAAAATATCGGCCAAATCAAACAAAATTTCCATTTTAAATGTACGACCTAATTTCAAACCTCAGCAATAATTTATCATTATTTTTAATTTGTAATAAATTACCTGCTTACACGCTTCCTCAGCAAGGGTTAAATTAATTAAGTTACAAGTGAAAAAGCATGGACCAAGATCGGGATTTGAACCCAGGACCTTTGCCTTTCCGGGGCAACACTCTTGAGATTTTTTTCAATGTCGCATGCAAGGTATTCAGTCTATTAATTCATAAATGCAGTAAAACCGTACAAGTGAGATAACATCGACCAATATCTGGAGGATCAGGATAGCTCAGTGGTAGAGTGTTGCCCCGGAAAGGCAAAGGTCCTGGATTCAAATCCCGGTCTTGGTCCAAGTTTTTTCACTTGTAATTTAATTAATAATTTATCATGTACTAAGGGAGACCCCCGCGTTATTATATTTTCTTTATAATAAAGGTGTAGCTTATAAAAATAAACTCAAAGCTAATATAAGATGGTAAATAATGATAAAGGTCCGAATCAAATTTATTTCATAAATTGATAATATAAATTATAATAAAGGTTAATAGAATCAGCAACTTTTCTGATTCTATTAGCTCATGTTTTTAGCTCGTGTTTACACAAACCTAACCCAAAAAGATAGAAACACAAAACAATAATTGTTTAACATTTTTAAATCAACTGTTATTGAAAGTATTATATCAAACAGCTGATTAATGTCCCAACTATAAACGCATTTAATTATTATTCACTGTGGCGCTCCTATTGGCGTAAAATATTTAGTATAGTGTGTGATATTTTTACGTTCAACAGTTGGCATTGTTTGTGTAAACCTAATCTAAAAGTTA
The DNA here is from genome assembly GCA_018207615.1 of Philaenus spumarius. Taxonomy (NCBI): domain Eukaryota; kingdom Metazoa; phylum Arthropoda; class Insecta; order Hemiptera; family Aphrophoridae; genus Philaenus; species Philaenus spumarius. The sequence continues at coordinate 27,720 of JAGFPH010009595.1, read as the reverse complement.
GAAATACATATAACTAGCTGACCCGTGCGAAACATTAGCATTCTAACTTACTTAAATCCCACTTAATTAAAGTAATAGGTGAATCCACAATGCTGTTTATAACCACGCTTACAATTAATTAAAAATAGCAATGTAGTGGCGTTACGGCAGCTCTCCAGCTGGGTATTGTTATCATCAGTGTTGCCAACGCCAGGAAAATATCCCTACAACTTACTTGATCTTACATCACTGTTACTTTCGGATTCTTTATTTTTTTTTTTTTCGTATTTTGTATATTTTTCCGGTGTAGTGGTTAAGGGAAGCTTTAAAATGATGCCTCATTCATGTAATTTGATATTGTATACCAACAAAAAAATGGCCTTGAGAAATAATATATGTGATTTTTTCAAAAATTTAAATCAGCTGTTAATGGAAATATTATAGCAAACAGCTGATTAGTATACAAGCACTAAACATATTTCATTATAATTTATTATGGCGCTCCCATTGCTGTAAAATATTTAGTACGGTTTTATATCCAACAGAGGGCGTTGTTTTTCAAAAAGTATATAAAAACACTCGTGGATTCTCAAATGCAATGTTGTGTCAAAATTTCAAAGCAGTCGGTGAAGAACTCCCTTAATTCTTCATTAAAATGAATTATTCAAGAATAATTTTAAAGCTTATGTTCCTTGGCTGTTGACGAAGAATAGACAAACAGCTTAACATTCAAGTTTTCGTTACACAAATTTACTAAAAAAACTTTTATATTATACTTCTTGTGGTTCATAATGGAAGGCGCCATCGATTAAAAATCTGTTTAACTAACATAACAGCTGTTAGTAAACCAATGTAAATAAATATTCGTAATATACTTAACTAAATCAATGTATTTAATCAGGTAAGTAGGCCTACTCCTAACTTGCGAATATTCGTACGTGTCAGTTAGTTCCATTAGATTACAGTAACTCTTATGGTGAGACAAAAGGTCTGAAGTTGTATGTGAGCACCGATCATGGTCCCCAGAACATGTTTGGGGGAGTCATTTGTATATGTGTTCGGACTCTAACGGCCGCATTTTAAGTCCGATTTTGTCAACATGTTGTACACACGTTAGTCTTCTATGTCGCTCGGACGAGTTTGTTAGACAATCTAATAAAACAACTGGAATCATGTTTTTGACTCAAAGTAAATTTTTTGAGATTTTATTTTTTTTAATGTAAAACGAACATTTACATTTTTATTTATATTTATTAGAAAAAAACACTTTATTTTCAACGTAATTAAAATAATAGGATTTTTAAACTGTTCTCATCGAAATATTTTAATTTTAATACGTTTTGCTTGAGTAGTTTTGATGTTTTTAGCGCAGGCGTTTGATGGATTTTACAACAATTTTGTTTTCTGATATGCAAATTAAAAGAAGTAACTTAAATGTGTGCGGTCATGGGACCCCCGTCAGGAGCGAAGTTCATCTCGCCTTTTATTTAATTCTTTTACCAGCCTTAACGGTAACATACACACACAATTTTAATCTTTCAATCGCCGATTATTATTAGTTTGTTTTTTTATACAAATATTTACTTAAATTACAAGTGAAAAAACATATACCAAGACCGGGAGTTGAACCCGGGACCTTCACGTTTCCGTCGCGATGCTCTGCCAACGAGGTATTCAATCTGTTAATAATTCAATAATTGCAGTAAAACCGTACAAGTGAGATAATATCGACCTATATCTGGAGATATTAAGGTAGCTCAGATGGCAGAGCATCACGACGGAAACGTGAAGGTACCGGGTTCAACTCCCGGTCTTGGTCTATGTTTTTTCACTTGTAATTTATTTAAATATCCATTGCTGAGAAAGTGTGTAAGCGGAAAAATTTTAAAAAATAAGTAAAAAAATAAAAATATTTACTGTTTCCATACGTTTAATGTTATTATAATAAAGATGTTGAATTAATTATAACATCAAAGCTAAGATGGTAAACACAGCTAAATGTCCATTCCCTGTAAATAAATTCAATAAGCATAAAATGTTGGTTCATCCGTCTAGGCATAACCTAAAATTATTGTGTGAATGTTGAGTTTAATTTAAATGTCAAACTATACTTAAAATTACTTTCAAGGCATAACCTAAAATTATTGTATGAATGTTGCCGTTAAAATAAATTATACATACAATAATTTCAGGTTAGGCCTAGACTGATGAAAGAACATTTTGTGTTTATTTAATGCCTTTTAGCGCTTAAGGGTCTGCTCCAGTAAACGAGAAAGCAACCGGAAATGCAACCGCTTCTCACTGTATCCCTATCTAAACAGTGCAATTTCTTGCAGCTGAACGCTTTGACATTGCCTCATTTCAAACCTTTTATATAAACCTATTTTTTATAATTGAGTGTTGAAAAAAAAACTGAATATTCTTTATAAAATTTCGGATCCGGCTTGCAAATTATTTTTCATTATTAATTTTTTATTGTGTTAGGAAAAAAATTCAAACTTTGTACTTACAAAATGTCAGTTACATAACAAATCAAAAGCATTTAAAAAAATGTAAATTGCAAGACGGATGCGTATTGTGACTGTGCATAAACCACGTTAAGTAACTTCGTTCCAAAAATTGTACAAGTTTTCAAAAGATACTCGCGTAACTTTAAACGTAAACGTGCATAGTGAAAAAATACAACCCTATAAAATTACAGGTAAATAGTTTATTTAAATCAGTCGCAGTCATTTAATTCATCCTAAACCATTTTTCATCCTCCTCTAAAAGTATCCCTATTTAGTGTAATTAATCTCTCCATTCGTTTCAATGAAAAGACTCTAAAGGTGGTTTAGAAGAGAAGGTTTTCTGTTTTCCAATCTTCACTATACCCACCTTGTTTAAGACTTCATAAATCATTCATCTACCATCAATAAGTAATTTATAATCTCGTTTTTTTACTAATTGCTTTCAAGCTATATAAATTTGCATGAACGGGAGCAACAGAAGGTAAATTGGCGGTAGTTTATCAGACAGTTCCCCCGGGGAGATCTTTAACAAGTTCCGACGATATAGTGCCAGACGAAGTGAATCACCGGGATTTAAATCTTGTAATGAGACAAACGAAATCCGTTCGTCTGCTTTTAACGATGCAGCCACATGAATAGTGGTTCAACAATTCCAAGATATACAGGGTGTCCCCGATCTCTCTGGACCCCTTTCGTGGATATGTTCCTGGGATCCAGACAAACATATTTAACAATATAAACCTGGCTTTGAATCGGGTACTTTTATGGTATTTTCAGTTTTGATCGATTTTGGGGCAACCAAACGAGCTATAAGGTCGCGTAAAAAATACAAAATGTGCAGAATAAGATGCTACATTTATATTTGTAGACAAATTTCTAAAAACTCATTCTCATAGGGAAAATATCAAAAAATAGTTACTTCCGGTGAAAAAACATGCTTCCGGTTGTTGGATTTTTTTGACTAAAAACCTCATCCGAGCAACGTAGACAACCGACATGCGTACCAACTTTGAACCAAATCGGACTTAAATTGCGGCCAGTAGAGTGCGAACACATACATACATATATATGATTTTTAATGACACCACAAAACGTATTCTGGGGACCATGATCGGTGCTCATTTGCTACTCCCGACCTTTGGTCTTACCATAAGGATTACTGAAACAGCTCATTTTTGCTATGGAAATTCGCTGATAACAAATTACCATATTTATCATATTCATTGTATTTAGGGTGGAAGGGAGGGTTTATAAATTAATACATTTTATATCTGACCATTTAAAGATACGGTAGCACGAAAAGATTTCATAATTTCAGAAGAGATTTTGAATTTGTAGTTTTAATGTTTTATAAATTTTGACTAATCTCCGTGCACACTTATTGGAAATCTTTGGATCGGCCGAGAATGATGTAAATAAAATTTATCTTTTACAAATTTAAAACCCACATAAACAAATAATAATAAACTGGTCACAAAACAACCCAGGGTTAACAATGATTGTGTTTAATAGCTTTATTCTATAACAACACAGTGAGCCGTTTTAATGTCCGCGATAGTAAAAATTAATTGCCCCGTTTAATGGTCGCCGTCGATAAAGCTGGGGTTTGATTGACTTTTACGCTGCTAATATCATAACATGCTGACTCAGTCGTATCAAGGCAAATGTGTTTGATAACGGATTTTTCTTCTCCTATATAGTGTGTCGCTTTTCTATCACACTTGAAATTAGACACGTGTTGTTCTTCGCTTATGAAGGTTGGTGAAAATAAACCAGAATATCTTTAAATGTATAATTTGTTAAAATAATTTATAAACACTGTTTTTGAAACAATTGTTAGTGAGAGGCTGCTTATGAAATGCCACATTTTTCAACCTTGGTTCTCGGAGAGTGAAAGCGGTCGTGGTAAAAATTCCAGTTAGGATCCGTAGTCTTGTGATAAGTAGTACTTTTTCATTTTTTTTTTAAATAGAAGTAAAACAAACATTGTGATGATAATGATTTTTTTTAGTTTCTGATTTATGTAACATTGAGGTGATGAAAAAGTAAATCATGATCTACCTTAAATTTATTAGCGAATTTCTATAGGATAAAGCTATTGCAGTGGCCCTTATTGTAAGACCCAAGGTCGGGAGTAGCAAATGAACACCGATAATGGTCCACAGAACACGTTTTGGCGTGTCATTAAAATCATATATATATATGTGTGTGTGTGTGTGTTCGCACTCTAGGGACCGCATTTTAAGTCCAATTTGGTTCAAATTTGCTGCACATGTTGGTTGTCTACGTCGCTCGGAAAAGTTCGTTAGCCAAAAAAATCCAACAATCGGAAGCACGTGTTTTGACCAGAAGTAACAATTTTTTTAGATTTTTCCTAAGAGAATGCATTTTTGTTTTGTTTTTTCTACAAATATAAATGTAGGATGTTATTGTGCATATTTTGTTTTTTACGCGACATTATAGCTCGCTTGGTTCCCCCAATATCGATCAAAACGTAAAATACCATAGAAGTACCCGGTTTAAAGCCATTTGGTGGATTCTACCGTGGGGTAGGCGTGCGAAGCACGCAAGGCTTTGTGTATTGAAGATACTCCCAACATGCGGAATGGCGTGCGAAGCACGCAATGATTTTGTATTGAAGATACTCCCAATATGCGGAATGGCGTGCGAACCATTTTGCAGCTATTCAGCACCGTCGTGAATAGACTATGTCCCAAATTGTTTGGTCGAAACCCAAAAACATAAGCCTATAAACTTAACGAATTATTATTGTTTGAAATTGTTTTAATTTCGATTTCAAGAATATTTGAGTTTCAGAATGTCGAAACGGTAAAGGTTTGAAGTTTATTAGATCTTTTCTATACATGTAATAAAATCATAAACAGCCATGCCCACGTTACAGACGAAGTTGTAGTGGTCAGAAATTCAATAATTCGACCACGCAGCTGAACAGCAGACCGTGAGTTGAGCAAATTTCCAAAACTAGGTTTATAGGCCTATGTTTTAGGGTTTCAACCAACAATTTGGGAAATAGGTCTATTCACGACGGTGCTAAATAGCTGCGAAATGGTTCGCACGCCATTCCGAATATTATCAGTATCTTCAATACACAAAGCATTGCGTGCTTCGCACGCCATTCCTCACATTGGGATTATCTTCAATAAACAATTCATTGGGTGCTTCGCACGACATTCCGCATATTGGAAATATCTTCAATACACAATGCTTTGCGTGCTTCGAATTAACCACATGGCTTTGAACCGGGTACTTCTTTGGTACGGTATTTTACGTTTTGATCGATTTTGGGGAAACAAAGCTAGCTATAAGGTCGCGTAAAAAAACAAACTATGCAGAAAACATCCTGCATTTATATTCGTAGAAAAAAACCCAAAAACAAATTCTTTATTGTAGGAAACATCTTAAAAAATAGTTACATCCGGTCAAAAAACGTGTTTCCGATTGTTGGAATTTTTTTACTAACGAAATCGTTCGAGCGGCGTAGACAACCAACGTTTGTACCAAATTTGAACCAAATCGGACTTAAAATGCGGCCGCTAGAGAACACATTTATACATGTGGGATTTTTAATGACACCACAAAACGTGTTCTGTGAACCATGATCGGTGCTCATTTGCTACTCCCGACCTTGGGTCTTGCCATATCCTAAGGGCCACTGCAATAGCTCATTTTTCCTATGGAAATTCGCTAATAAACGTGACTTTGTATTGCGTACTCACTATAAACCGGTCTTATAATGTCCTCCAATATCGTTTAATTTATTGCCACGGAGAAAATTACCAAATATGTTAAAATCTATTGCGGTTAAATATTTGACGTGTGAAAAAAACGTAGTAAAGATGAGTGTAGGCTATAAATTTTTGTATATGTTTAATAATTTTCTCATTTAAATAACTACGGGATACACTTATGTATATCGTAAAACCTTACAAGCTACTAGTTTTATTGTTCGTAAGCCCTTACCGTAATGAAGGACGTGTGTATAGCTAGTACAACGTATTAAAATTATGCTTTTTATTTTTATGAACAAAGGCTCAAATCATGTTAAAAGTAACAAAATTATACTAAAACCTCTCAATCCAAAACGACGTCTGATTGTATTTATTTTTTGCTACAGAAGCACGTTTTGAACCGACGAACTAACAGAAAATATTCGAATCTGGTACTCTGTGAATAGTCCAGATCAAAATAGATCCGGCATGGTCTGTCGTAAACTTCTATCTGAATTAATAATATAGGTTCAAAGGATTTGTTTAATCGCCAAACAAGAACCAACAAACAAATATCTACTCATCCTACTTCATTAGTCGTTGTCCAATTAGTACTTATGAAGTCACTTGAAGTCAAGACTGGAACTTACCTGAAACAAAACATAACTTGTTAGCTAAACTATATTTTATGATATGTTAGTTATAATTATTTAAATTAAATAATAGCTGCAATTGTAAGAAGAAAGCTTTTCTAAGAACAATAAAACAAACAATTAGCCTCGCAAAAATACATTTATTTGTCAAACGCATTTCAACAACTAAGTCTCCTTCCTCAGTGAAACATAAGCTTAAAAGTAATCACAACTCATAACTTATTAACATAACTTATCGAAACTAATATTATAAAGAGATAAAATTTGTTTGTTTGTATGTAGGGGATAATCCCTGGAACTACTGAACCGATTTACAAAATAGTTTCACTAATAAAAATCTACACTATACCTGAATAGCATAGGCTATTCATTTTGATAAAAACATTTTTTATTTCAATACAAAACAGCTGTTTGTTCCACTATTTCCATTAACTGATTTAAAACTTTGAAGCAATTATTTGCATTTCTAACTTTTAGGTTAGGTTTTTATTAAACTGTAGACCTGAGCCTTGCTGGTTCTTTTAACCTTTATTATAACTGCTGTTATAAAATATATACGCAATAATTTGATTTGAACATTTAACATTATTTACCATCTTATCTTTGGGGTTATTATTAATCCTACACCTTTATTATAAAGAAAACATAACGTGATTATGTGTAAAGAACGTTCCAACGGGGTTGGCGTGCGGAGCACGCAGTGGTATCTCCTAGTCCAAAATAAAGGGATAAAACAAACATTTAAATCTAAATTAAGATTAATTAGTTGGAAAGTTTTTAAAGTACTTGTAGACATCTTCTTTCAAACATGGACGTCTTTTTATTACTCAAAGCGTTTATATTAGATTTTATATTTTTTTATTAAAGTTATCAGTCTATATATATTACACAAACTCTATAAAGATGTATGTAGTGTAACATCTACAAATATTTTTTGTCCGTTACATTACAGCAGGCATTGAAGTTATAGGAGAGAAATTATAGTTAATTTAAATTATAGTATAAAAATGCAAATTGAAAATTCACACAATTTCCTTGCAAAATCACGTTTTAAGGCGAAAACATAACGTGATTATGTGTATAGAACGTTAAAACGGGGTTGGCGTGCGGAGCACGCAGGGGTTTCCCCTAGTAAATTACATTTTGCTACAAATTAGACAGATAAATGTAAGCAATTGATATTGTTATTTATATTCTTTGAAATTATCTAATTTATTGCAATTGTTTCTAATTGATGTTCCTTTAACAACTTTACTGAATACGTTTTAAAAACTAGAAGTACTGAAAACGTTTAATATTGTGAGAAGTAATGTCCGTAACTAACTGAATATTTATGTAGTATAACATAACCAGGGGAGACCCCTGCGTGCTCCGCACGCCAACCCCCGGTGGAACCTTCTAAAAGTATGTTATGTTTTATTTATAATAAAAGTGTAGGATTAATAATGACCTCAAAACTAAGATGGTAAATAATGTTAAATGTTCAAATCAAATTATTTCTTATATTTTATAACAGCAGTTATAATAAAGGTTAAACGAACCAGTAAGGCTCAGGTCTACACTTAATCAAAAACCTAACAAAAAGTTAGAAATACAAATAATTGTTTCATATTTTAAAATCATCTGTTAATATTGGTTGCTCGCCATCATTTACTGCATGGTATCAATAAATAGGCCTACTATTTAATTATAATATGTCAGGAATTCCCGTGAAGCAGTTTTTTTGCGAACACAACTCCTCCCTTATAAATACTATAAAAATCATTATTTACTTCCACGAAAGCAGCTCTATTAGTTTGTTTCTTATTATAAACAGTTGTTTTGTATAGAAATAACCTCCTGAATACTATAAACATCATTATTTACAGCCACGAAAGCAGCTGGATTAGTTTGTTTCTTATAATAAACAGCTGTTTTGTATAGAAATGGGTTATAAATTTGTTCCATGTTAATCTTGTGGGGAAAACCTGCCCTTTGAGATTAGCTTACGCCATTAAGGATACGAATTTTGACATCTAAAACCTTATTGCAAAACTACGAAATGAGACCAATTTGTTGACACCTCAAACGTTAAAATTGGTCCAGAAATAACTAAGGAGTTATGTTCACAAAAAAACTGCTTCACTTATTATTTAGTTTTTTGTGTGTTTTTGGTTTAACGTCCTGCTGTTTTGCACTTAAGGCTAGTGAAGACGGCACCTACAGTTTTACGTGGAATCCGAACCACAGCCAACGATGTCTGTTAAGAAACCATTTAGAAAATTATTCGGGGTCAATGGGAATTGAACCCGGAACTTTTACATTGACGGTTGCCATGGCGAATGATAAAGCTTTGACGCCTTAACAACCACGGCCATCGTGGCTGCTCACGTATTATACCAGGTGTCTTAAAAATTTCACCCCCCCCCACTTTAACTTTTGTGTTTGTTAAAACAAACAAATATCCTTTGGGGAACGATACTAACTTAGTCCAAAGTATCTTTTGAAACAATCGGAAATTTTGAGTGTCCGCTAAAAATGGGGGATTTTGGGGGCAACTCAAAATTTTTAAATGGGAATTATGGTCATGTGATACCTTGTAAATTTTATTTGTTGCAAATTTTTTTAAGATGTAGGAGTCGACTTAAAATTTAAGAAATTCATTTGGAAGAAATATTTTAGGTCAAGCACTTTGAAATAAACATTTTTGTCTCTTGAAATTTTTTCTAAAAACTCTTCCTTTTCGAGATATTAGCAACTGTATGTCGATTTATTTCAACGCGTTTAGGGCCGCCATTTTGTTTTGGGTGGTCCGATTTTTATTTTCTTTATGTAATTTTCCTAGTCTGAAATATACCTTTAAAATGAGGTATCACATGACCATACTTCCCATTTAAAAATTTTGAGTTGCTCCCAAAATCCCCCATTTTTAGGGGACACTCAAAATTTCCGATTGCTTCAAAAGATACTTTGGGCTAAGTTAGTATTGTTCCCCAAAGGATATTTGTTCGTTTTAACAAACAAAAATTTAAAGAGGGGGTGGGACTTTTAAGACACCTGGTATATAAGGATTTGTTAAAATAACGGTCCAATCTTAGCACAATACAATTTTGATAATACATTTTATAAAAAACTAGTGGACCCGGCAATGCTTCGCTATTGCTTGATTTACCTAACCTAAAATTATATTCAGTTTTTGATCCAAATCAGTTGTTGATCAAAATCAGCTGTTGATCAAAATCAGCTGTTTTAAGCTTTTTATACAAACAGCTGTTTTTTGTGTCCCTGATAAAATCAAAAGAAATCTTTCTTCTTCTTCCTTAAGATTGACCTTCCATAAGATTAACAATGAAACTTTGAGGGCCACTGGGGCGTAGCCCTAATGTCCTAGGACTTCGGTAAATGGCCTAAAACCTTCCCAGGGTTAACCTGTGTTACTATGCAAAATTTCAAAGCAATCGGATGGACGGTTTGGTAACGCATAAAGGACAAACATACAAACGTACAAACAGACGGACATACATTGAATTTTATATATATATAGATAAATAAAGTGCACAATAATCACAAAACTAAATAGTCTTTGCAATGTTATTACAAACAAAATGTAATTGTGTGCTTGAGACCGGACGAGATAAGTGTAAACCTTTTAATTACGAAATGAGGAAGAGCAATGTCCATTTTAGAGGTATTACTAATTGAACTATAAATTGTATTAACATTAACAGATTAAGTCTACACTTATATCTTAAATCTGTTACACTTATATACCCAACTCAAATATACTAAATTAGCAATGCGATTGTCTTTGGTGATGGACTCTGCTGGTTCGAATCTCGGCAAGACCAAAATCGTTTTCAAACAGATGGAATGCATTAGGAGCGTTCACAAAATACTGTAGAGCATGGTGAAAAGCGTGACGGTAAAATCCGATTCACCCCCAGCAATAAACTGTATACTCCGCTAAACACACATGTATACAAATGTTTTGGACGTGGTGCGCCTATAGAAGTTTACACTTCAAAAATGTTCTACGTGACATCCACCAGCAGCACGTAGATTCAAAAAGAATCACCTGATTATAAAGTTTATAATTATGGAATGAAGGATAGGCCTGTAAAGAGATAAAAGGTACGTTTCAGAAATAGGAGTTGTGAAATTTTAGGGAATCGTTGAACCTACATCCGTAAATGAATCTGTTGCAAGAGGGTCTACGATAAAGAAAGGCTTTTAGCGAGCTTCCACTTAATAAGGTTAACTAAACTGATACAGCCCATAGTGCTTTTAATTGGTATTTAATAGGATGTGTCTGTGCAAGGGGAAGAGTCCGGTTTACCTTGCTATACAGACATTTCAGTAAACTTTCGATTGAAACTACACAAATTTAATCTCTCCGATATACTACTGTATGTCTTGTCGTAAAGCAGGCCGGTATTAAATTTGATGGTTGCAGAATTTTTAGTTTCCAAAATCAGCTGAAATTTAAATAATAATCAATAAAATTTTATAATCAGGTTTTTCTACAAGTCAATGCTGTAAGTCTTCACTTTGGAGGAAATAATTTGATTGTAAATTCAAATAATTCGACCACGCAGCTGAACCGTTGACGTGAGTTGAGCCAAGTTCCAAAATTAAGTTTATATTCCTATGTTTTAGGGTTGCAACCAAAAATTTGGGAAATTCAAGACGGTGCTGAATAGCTGCAAAATGGTTCGCACGCCATTCCGCATATTGGGAGTATCTTTAATACACAATGCATTGCGTGCTTCGCACGCCAAACCCCGTATTGGGAGTATTTTAACACACAAAGCATTGCGTGCTCCGCACGCCAACCCCACAGTAGAATCCACCACATGGCTTTGAACCAGGTACTTTTATGGTATTTTACGTTTTGATCGATTTTGGGGGAACCAAGCGAGCTATAAGATCGCGTAAAAAAAAATGTGCAGAATAACATCCTACATTTATATTTTTGGAAAAACTCAAAAACAAATTCATTCTCGCAGGAAAATTTCAAAAAATAGTTACTTCCAGTCAAAACACGTGCTTCCTATTGTTCGATTTTTTTGACTAACGAACTCGTCCGAGCGAAGTAGACAACCAACATGTGTACCAAATTTGAACCAAATCGGATTTAAAATGCAGCCGCTAGAGTGCGAACACATGTATATATATATGAATTTTAATGACACCCCAAAACGTGTTCTGGGGACCATGTTCGGTGCTCATTTGCTACTCCCGACCTTGGGTCTTACCATAAAGGCCACTGCAATAGCTCATTTTTCCTATAGAAATTCGCTAATAAGACAAAGTATAAGCTTTTCAACTCTATAAACATAGTACAAATCAGATAAAATATGATTAACGAGAGTGTAATTCTATAAACAATACTCTAAGCTGGACAGACCATGTTATTGACACGTGCAATAAAGTGTTCGCTGGCATGCACACTATGAAGAAAGTAAAAGATTGCTTGCCGTTTAATGTTAGAGTGCAGCTGGTGAAAACATTAATTTTTCCATATTTTAACTACTGTGATGTTGGATACTATTTTAAATACCGTCCATATCAATGACAAACTTCAGCGTGCTCAAAATTATGTTTACGGTTAATTTTTTACTTAATAATGGAACTTTACGATCGTGTGACAAAATACTATAAACAAATTTCAATTCTAAAACTTTCTTTTCGAAATTATCACATTTTGTTGTTATTGCACGCTATTCTACTCACTGGATTGCCTCTCTATCTGGCAGAAAGGTCTGTCTTTAGCTCACATGTAAATGCTACCGACACACGACGAGGAGCTTAATTATTACTTATACCCAGGCACAGAACTGAGATATTTAATCAATCTTTTACTGTGACGGCATGTAGGCTATGGAATTCATTGCCGGAGAGTTTAAAATGCATCAATGATCGTGTTCAGTTCAAGAAACCTTGGGTTGTTAGTTCTGGGACAGTTTTGGGTAGTTTAGGGCGATCGAGCGGGATTTGAGGCATGTTCTTGAAAGGGTATGCGTTTGAGAGTGTAAGTGTGTTTATGTATATGTTTATGTATTATAGTGTAGCATAATTAACTTTTAGCTTCATTTTACTTAGGAGATGAATGTGTATGTTTTTAGATCTCATTTTTTATACATTATGTTTTAAAAGTAATTCTTATTTTGTTTTATTAATTTTTAAACAAAAATTTCAAACGTAATATGATGTTTTATGTATTTATGTATTTTAAAATTTGAGGTTAAGTGGAAGAGAGGTCCTAACTGGTCCTAAAATAATACTAACTTCGCCTCAGTAAGTAAAGATTATTTTAATAATTATTGCATAGTTAAAAGTCAGTTAAGGTTAAGTTTTTAGTTGTTTGTATTGACAATAGGTTGCGACACAAATTTTATGAGTAAGGGTATATTTATACTTACAAATTTGAAATTAAAGTTTGCATCCTACTACTCTCTACTCTGTTAATAGCTTACTGTCTCAATGTGAACTTCTTTGTTATGGAGAAGAATGGATTTATTTACTGGCATGCAGAAACTGTTAAGATTCTTAAAGCATCAATTAAAAACGCTGAGTCATGAAGATTTGAGGTTGTTAAACTTCTGAGATCAAATATACTTGAGGTGATATTATGTTTAAGTTCAAATGCGACTAGCTTTGGAGCAAATCCAAAACAAAGATTTATAGAGTAGTAATACCAGACAAGCAAGTAATTATAGTGTTAGACAGCACAGACTGAATGCATACAGCAAACTGAAATCCCAAACTTGTGCTAGACTGATCAATAAGTTCCATAGAGCACTAAACGCCTTAAGGCTTTTTGTCTTTTAGAAAAGGCCTTAGCATGCCTAGATTTGTGTATTCTATGAAAGGGTGCCGGCCTTGACATAATTCGTGAGATCTACTCCTTACATAAAAGCCCATTTTTAGATATTGGTTATTTTATAATAAGTCCACTTGTGCACCAAAAGTTTAAATTATATTGCTGAACATAAAATGTCTTACAAGTATGCAGGTTGTAAAAAAACCTTTCAGGACTTTGGGATATGATTCCTTATACAAAAAGGAAGAAAAAAGTTCAAACAAACACAGGCAAAAAAACCCTGGTTTTACAGATATCCGCCATTTTGTTTTTCGTACAAATTAATTCAAATCTAGAGAACGGTTTGTTAGGTTGAGTTCAAACTGGGCATGAAGTTTAATCTAACAATGATATATCTGAAAAACAATAAACGATTAAATCCAATCGTACGTTTCAAAATGGCGGCTGTTTGAATGCTTCAAACCTAAATAACTCGAAAACCGTCCATTTTAAGAAAAATAAACGGTATCAGGAAACTTACACATACTTTCTCCCTCATTATAGGAACTTAATACAAATATTTTTTTATTTTTTATTTTTAAGAGTAATTTTCCCATAAAAATCCATAAAATAACGGAAAAACCAATTTTTCTCAAAAACGGCTCTAACGATTTTGATTAAAATTTTATAATTTATAGTACTTTAGGTCCCTAATAATCTATACAATTTTAATCAAAATCGTTAAAATCGTTTTTGAGAAAAGTTGTTTTTTTCTGTTATTTTAAGGGTTTTTATGGGAAAATTACCCTTAAAAATCAAAAATTCACAAAAATGAAAAAAGCTCCTGGAGATGCCGTAGATTAGTACCTCCATACCAAATTTCATCAAAATCGGACGACTGGTTTAGGCTCTAGGTCTGATAACATCCACACACACACACACACAAACACCCCACCCCCCCCCCCACAAACACACAAACCCCCCCCCCCCCCACACACACACAGAGATCACTCCAAAAACCACTTTTTTAGGTTCAGGGGGACCCAAAACGGATATTTCTACCAAAAACTCAAACTCGAAAATTTTGACGTATACAATACTTTCTCCATATACTATGGTATAGAGGGAGAAAGTAAAATGTCAAGATAAATTTGTTAAGCCCTTTTGATTCTCTATCGGATGATCTAACTGTCAAAACAATCGGGTGAATGACAATAGCTAATAACCTAATGACAATGGGTTGAACAAACCAATTATTACACATAACTTAACTATTATCCTTCATCCGATTGTTTTGACAGTTACACCATCCGATAAGGAATCGAAAGCGCTACAAAAAAGGTGTCTTGACATTTTTCGTTAAGATATATGGTTTTTGAGTAATTTAGATTTGAAATTTTCAAACAGCTGCCATTTTGAAACGCATGATTGGACATAAGCGCTTATTTTTCGATAGATCATTGTTAGGTTAAAATTCATGCCAAGCGTAGGCTCAATCAATCAAACTGTTCTCTAGACATGAATTATTTTGTACAAAAAACAAAATGGTGGAGATCTGGAAACGAAGCGTTTTCGGGCCCATGTTTATTTTAACTTTTTTTTTCTTTTTGTGTGAGGAATCATATCCCAAAGTCCTGAAAGCTTTGTTTTTACATTTAGTATTACAACGGTACACGTATACGCTGTCGTGCCCCACGTTCGGGAGCCAATCTCTTCAACGGTACACGCTTACGCTTTTGCAAAGTATCAACGGCCCTTCTGCGGGTACGCCAATCTCTACAACGCTTAAGATATATCGCCGGTGAGGTGACTCTGTTTTTTGAAATCTAGCTCACTTTGCAACGATAATCTTACAACTGTACACTTTTGTATCGCCCTGTAGGGTGTCAGTCTTTTTCGACCTATACGACACACCTCAGCGAACGTGTACTGTGTAGGATAAGTTAAAATCACCCACTGGAAGTACAGGCTATCCTTTTTCTTTAAAGGGCCTGGGTGATTTAACTGTTTGTCTAATATTACTCTGAATATTTTGACTAAAAAACTACAAATTACACTTCCAGTAATCTTAATAAAACTCAGCTTTGAGCACAAGCAAAAATAGAATTTACTATCTGTATTCCTCGAGGAAGTGAATACAGTGGAACTGACCTTGTAAATAATTTTATTTGTGCCTTGGATAATTATATAACGTAACACCTTGATAATATTTCTAACACTAGGAAATATAACAATGGAATATTCAACAATAGGTAAGTGAACGTTAGAAACTTTTTTATACTGTAAAATAATAATCATCCATTTATTAATCTTAAAAAACACAACTCAAAAATAATACTTTTGGATATCTCTTTTCCAATTTATACAATTTGCAACAAAAGCAATTTTCTTTAACTCTTGCTTAATCTAATAAGGTAGAACAAATTTTAATATTACTTTTAATTATGCTTTTAATTAATATGCTTTGTTCCAAGCTTTTTATTAATTACTTATTTTTAATTTATTTAAATTATGAATTTACTTTAATGATTTTTATGCTATACGACTTTAGATATTATAAAAACATTTCACACTAAGAAAAACAATTTCCAATCCTACTAACCCAGTATCTGTAATAAATTAAATTTGAATTTAATCAGGCAAATTGTGGGGAATAAACGTAAATTCGCTGACACAGACCTCAAATTTGTTGTTTAAGATGGCCGTCTAACACGGGGCTGATTGTTGTTTATAGCAGCAGAAGAACCTGTAGGGTAAAGTTGCTCTCTGCGCTTTTGGCGATGTACAATGATGACAGCGTGCTGTTCTATTGTTGTCGTGAAGCTGCGTCAGATGTTCTTCCGTTGAGTTATAGTTGCCTGTGGTTTGTAGTAGTCCTTTATGTGTCCGGGGATCGTCCTGCTAACTCTTCCACGTTAGATACTCATGTCCAGTTGTCCGCCAAAACGTTCCAGAAGTCCAGGTCCCTGAAGTTTCTTAGCTACTTCATTGATAATATAGCCTTAGCAGTATATTGTATTCCTGCTTATATTCCTGTAGTCTTCCTGTATCGCCTTGTCAAACCGCTGATCACTTCACCCGGATAATAGCAAACTCCGTACTAACTCTTAAAAATCCATAAACAGAGAGACATACACTCCGTGTACTGTCGATCACCAAACAATCCCAAACAGAGTGACATACACTCCGTGTACTGTCGTTCACTCAATCCTCTCTTTGAAATTCCCGTCCAGGGTTTATAAAGCCTCCTTCCATCTCCACTTTCGCGATTTTTCCGCGAAAATTCACTTTTTCACATTAAAGTGATTTTCTTACACCTTCCTGTGTGTAAAATCATCCTTTGTTTAGCAATACATTTAAATCCTTTATTTTTATTTTGTTTATCGTAGTTTTAAGGCTTAAACTTCTTAAATTATTTGAATGCTACATCCTTGTTCCGGCCGCCAAAGCTCCTCTCCGCTCTGATTGGCTCAGCGCTTTACGTGGTTCCTAACCCTTCCTCTCCTATTCTACTGCGCGAATTTTCAACTTTCCTTTCTAACTCCTCGCGGTTTTATGGGATTTTCCCGCGAAATAGCTTTTCTTAAACTGTGATTTTTTCCTGTTTTTTAGAGACTTGAATGAAAGTTGTAGGACGCTCCATTCTCTTCCTAGGCCTTCCCTAGCGTTTTCCCAATGCATTTTCTTTTAAAAATTTTCCATTTTCATTATTTTAAATTTTCATTTACATTTTCCTGAAGGTCTATTGTTGTTGTGACAATAGCCGAAGTCTGATTTCTATAATAGGTTTTTTAACGAAGTTTTTGCCATTTAAAAGTATACGATTTTCCAAGTTTTACATTTACGTTAAATACCGTTAATTTATTTAAAATACTGGTTTTTACAATAATCAATTTACCTCCCTGCTTTATTACTTTAGATTAATAGTTTAAAAAATACAATTTTCCCTACTGACTTAACCGCCAGGTGTGAAAACTCCTACCATTCATAATAATTATTTTATTTGAATTTTCTTTTGCTTTTCCTAAGCAACTAATTCTTCTTAATAACATGTACTCCTTAAACTTTATTAAACTTTAACTTTAATTGACTTTAGCGTCAGTGTTTCTACCCTGATTCGCTAAATATTGAAATTATGACTTTTTGTCATACCACCTTTTTTATAGGCCTTATTTTGCTCATTACAAAAATACCTCCCTTCCAGGCTTTTGAGGAAATTTGAAATTTTCCCTAGACTTTACTTGATTGTTACGTCATCACCGTTTAGTATTACGACCTGAGTCTCATACGTACAACACACCCGTGATTAGCGTAATGTGTTCCCGCCATAGAACCCAAATACGTAATAGTCCTGGATCCAGGTGTTCCCTAAAAATCTTTGATTTTATTCTAAGTTCATTTTACAATCCCGAACAAGCTCGGGTTCAATAGTTCCATCTGTACGATAACAACCACCTCGCCGGGACTTGTTCAAGGCCGCGCTACATTGGGTTCATCCACATGGTCGCCCAGAAATCTTGCATTTTACATATTTCAATAAAATTTCAAAATTTCCGGATTTACACGGGTTTTGCCCGTTGTAGTATATTTTTTTAGTTTGTGTGTGTTTTGTTAATATTAACTTCTTATTGCGAACTGTTGAGAGACAAAACCTACTCGTGTATAGTATCTCAGAATAAAGTAGAATAATTATTCGTAGAAATCCTTGCATATAGCAAACATTTATTATTTATGGTATAAACCAATATTTTAGAACCCTTGTCGAATTCAAGGAGGGATGTTTACTTTCCATTATAAACAAAGGTCAGAGTAATCAAAAAAACAAAGGTAAGCTGATAACGGTCTAACCTCTTCATAGAAATAAAGACAACAGTCAGAAGACGGACAACAGATTGAACTGTTCTCTCACCACAGCAAACTCCATTTATTAGAATATACAGACAATCATTACTTATAAAAACAATATTTTATCAGCGATATTTTTCAGAAGATAACTGACCAGAACGTCCAATTAGTAAACATTTCAAATTGAATACGCTTTAAACTATAAATCAGCATCTGATTTAGAGTCACTGGTATGGATATTAATTTTAATAAAACTGGACAGTGTGCTCAGTTTCATGTAGTTCTAAAAATATTAAGATAGATTTGCTTTCATTCTAAATTGGATCTCACACTTTGTTAATAGTCATATTTTAAAACTATAGGGCTCCGTCCCCTGCTGGCTTCGCTCGCCAACCACCGCGGAGACTCGCGTCGAAGCAAATGCAAACAGGTTATTTTATATAAATAGGCCCTACTATTAAATTCTAATATGTTTTATTTATTTTTAAATAGGATGTAACTAGTGGTTCCTTAATTTTAAATTCCTTAATTCATTAAGGGTTTATTCTCTAGCTTTAAGGAAAGTGTAACAATCAACATTTTGTATAGGGGTTGTTACTACATTTTCACCCCTTAGCAGTGCGTGCCAAAATATCAATCTATGATCTTTTTTTATGAATGTTGTAAAGAAATAAACTTACAAGTTTTCATCTAACTAACTTTAAGAAAAATATAACAATTCATTTTTATTGTTTTAGGGATTGTTATCACATTTACACCCTTTAACAGCGCGCGAAAAAATGCAAATCTAGTTTACGTTTCTTTGCATCTTGTAAGAAATAAATGTATACAATTTTAGCTCTCTAGTTAAAAAAAAAAAACAATTGATATTTTTATTGTTTGGGGGTTGTTCAACAATTAAATCAAAATTAATTCTAGGATATGATATTCAGGGATAGTGTAACGTTTTATTACTGAAACTATTTTTTCTGTAGTTCCAGAGATTAGGCTACCCCCTACATACAAACAAACAAATTTTACCTCTTTATAATATTAGTATGGATTTGTAATAATAGTAAAAAACAATAGAGTACTAATAAAACAAAGTTATTAACAATGATTCTTCTGAAACTGAAACATATATGTGAAATTATTGAAAACACTCAGGAAATACGAGCGAAGCTCTTAAAAATGCCATCAAATAATGTTGTACCTGTTGCTTTTAATAATTTCAATGTAATTATTTTAATATCATTTTCCGTTTTAAGGCAAGAAATTTGAAGTTTGGAACTGTGAAACTGAACCTCTCTAAGTTTCGAATATGTGTTTATTGTTCGAATTTAACCAAACGATCAACTGTTTTACCTGATGATCCATTAACAGATTTCATCTATAAACTTTAAAACTCAATAAAATTTAAAAAATAAAGCTAAAGTAGTTGTGATTGCGAATTAATTCACTTTTTTTAATAGAAGATATAATTTAATGCATAGAACAGAATATTTACATAAATATAATAGCCCGACAGACAGAGTAAACGAGTAACGTCATATTATATTTTATGTAATCCAGGACGAAAAGAGTAATTAATTAACAAGAAGAATGTAATGCAATTTTTCAAATTTCTTACCAAGGCTTTTCTAAAGAGAACCAGGTTCAGGTTGCAATATTTCAATCGACCTTTTATACTCCCATCCAACCTGGGTTTAAGCGTTGGTTTATACAAAGAACATCTGAGCCTCGGCATTACGTCTCATTTGTTGCGAGTTTTTCTTCGCTTAGCCTTAACTAACTTGTCTTATTAAATACTTTCTCTACAAAAGAACAGTACACCGGTAGGTTTATGCCCCGTGTAAAACGCTGTTTTGGCTGTCATTTAAAATCAAAACTTGTTTTTACCTTTAATTAGCTCTTATCGTCTGGTCAAAACTTAATCTATCAGAGAATCAAAACTCATGCACTTGCACCAACCTCAAACTTTAATATTGCAGAGTTCAATGAAAGAGTGAATTAATTGTACTTATTATTTCTGAGGAAATACTGAAACAATAGAGCATTTACTTGTATCGAGATGAATGAACTACTATTGTTATTATAATATTATAACGAGTTATTCTAAATTATTAATACAGGAATACGTTTAATTTTGTTTCAATGACAAAATCGTCATCCTCAAGGACATTTGAGATACGATTAAATTATAGCTCAAATTAAATTATAGCTTTAAGAATAACGTATAGTTATGAAAATTAAACTTATTTTTGTGAGAATTGTATTCTGTGATTTTATTTCTAGAAATAATTTTTCTCATGATACAAGCTCGATTTTATACGAGATTAAGACATGAATAGGAAAAATTGTGGAAATACATTGATAAGTTTATAACGGGTGAAAATAGGAAAATCAATGTCTAAAAACTTTTCTAGGATATCGAAATTTTGGTGGTAGATGAAAAATGTTTAGTAAAAAAAAAAAACATTGAGTGACATCTCTTTTTGAAGAGAAACAGCGAAACCCCGAGCTCTCTATCTCAACCAAATACAAAATGGCACCTAATTTGAAGTAATGCCATAAAGGAAAAGTACGTTTAGGAAAAACACTCTCATTCTTAGAAAGAACAGACAATCACGTTTCATCCGAATCTTAACCTGTTCCAACGAACTAGGCTGTCCAATCTTAACAGTGTTTAGAATGTATAGTATCAGTTCATTAGTTTCCAAGTAATGATGTTTTGATAAGTAATGTTGACAAGTTCCCTAGTGCAATGTGAGTAGGCCGTCAAAAAAAGTTTCCTACAGATGAAACCCACGGAAGACTTTTTCAGAAGTTCTGTAATTAAGAAAAACAACCTTTGCGGAACAACTTTGAAAATCAGTAAAATCTCTTTGTAAGTTTAAATAATTCGACCACGCAGCTGAACCGCTGACGTGAGTTGAGCAAATTTCCAAAATAAGTTTATAGGCCTATGTTTTAGGGTTTCAACCAACAATCTAGGAAATAGGTCTATTAACGACGGTGCTGAATAGCTGCAAAATGGTTCGCACGCCATTCCGCATATTGGGAGTCTCTTCAATACACAAAGCATTGCGTGCTTCGCACGCCAACCCCCATATTGTGAGTAAATTTCAACACACAAAGCATATAGTGCTTCGCACGCCAACCCTACGGTAGAATCCATCACATGATTTTGAATCGGGTACTTTTTATGGTATTTTACGTTTTGATCGATTTTGGGGGAACCAAGCAAGCTATAAGGTCGTGTAAAAAAACAAAATGTCCAGAATAACATAACATCCTACATTTATATTTGTAGAAAAAACTAAAAAATCAACTCGTAGCAAAAATCTCAAAAAATACTTACTTCCGGTCAAAAAACGTGCTTCCGATTATTGGATTTTTTTGGATAACGAACTCGCCCGAGCGACGTAGACAACCAACATGTGTACCAAATTTGAACCATATCGGACTTAAAATGCGGCCGCTAGAGTGCGAACACATATATAAATATGATTTTTAATGTCACCCCAAAACGTGTTCTGGGGACCATGATCGGTGCTCATTTGCTACTCCCGACCTTGGGTCTTACCATAAGGGCCACTGCAATAGCTCATATTTCCTATGGAAATTCGCTAATAATGGAGAGCATATAGGTCATGTGTGCGATAAAAACTAAAAGTTTCATCTACCTGTTGTTTTGTATGTTTAACTTAAAATAGAACATTATTAAAACTGTTACAATTTCAGAACTGTTTATTTCAGCTGTATTACCGATTTAATCGCACGCTTGTAGTTCCTTTCTACTCCAGTATCTGTTGATACCAATTTCCGGCATTTTTCAAACCTGCTTGCTTGAGTGATCACAATTCCATTTCCTTCGCATACATATTTATACGATAAAAAGACGAAGTGATTCGCGTAAGATGATCCATTTATTCTGGTCCGTTGATGTGTAAATTCTTTTCACCAATCACTGGGTACAATTTATTCTGCGCTATTTGTTTGTTCGGTAAAATGAAGGCTCATTTGTGGAGGTAATAAGAAACAGGTGATGTATAACTGTGTGTACAAGGGGGTTTAAAGTTCTTACATTATATTATAAAATAAGGTGAAATGTCTGCACACTATTCAATTAGTGTTTAATAGTTTTAGCCATCGAGTGTTAATTGGTCGATTACACGGTAATTTCCTTGGCATAGTCCACGATAAAATAGAATATTACATAAACTAGGGGAGACCCCTGCGTGCTCCACACGCCAACCCCCGATGGAACCTTCTAAAAAGATATGTTACCGTATGTTTTATTTATAATAAAGGTGTAGGATTAATAATAACCTCAAAACTAAGATGATTAATAAAGTTAAACGTTCAAATCAAATTATTTTGTATATTTTATAACAACAGTTATAATAAAAGTAAAAGAACTAGTAAGGCTCAGGTGTAGGCCTGCACTTAATCAAAACCCTTACCAAAATGTTACTATTAATTACCGTATATTATCAATAAATAGGCCTACTATAATATGTCTTATTTATTTTTAATTAGGATGTACCATAGTTTTTTTATTATTTTTAAATTCATTAAAGCAAGTTTTTATTGGTTTGTGTGTGTTGAAACATGTGTTGGTTGAGCCTAGGCCTAACTTAAAATATTATTGCTGGACATCGGAATCAACTGTTTTTATCTGTTATTTTAATCAATTGGTTGCATTGGTAATGAATGTAAATACATTCAAGAAGTTGTTTTTTTCAGTCTAGGCCTAACCTAAAATTATGTTTAATTTATTTTACCTGCCTTAACGGCAACAGGCACACATGATCTATGTTTTTGTGCACATCATTGAATGATATAAGTTTCATCTTTCAATTGATGTTTTTTAGCGTCCAACTTGATCCTGTGAATTTGTTCGTTGAAAGATACTGGCCACTAATGATTTTCTCTAAGCCAGCTGATTCCTTTGCTACTATTGTCTGTTCTTTGATGCACAATCACGTGTTTTAATAATCAGCTGGATAGGAAAACTTAAATTGATGATAAAATACGTTTTAAAACGTTCTTTTATTACATTCTAAATATGTAATGTTATTTCAAAAATGTAAGTAATTTGTGCAAATATAGAATGATTGATCTTTCATTTAAAACAAACCGCGTGTAAAACGGTTCAGTGGAAACCTCAAGTGAACTCTTCAAAGAAGTGAAAAGTTGACATTTTAACCCATGTTAAATCTCCATAAGAAAAGTTTACTTTCAATTTTTTACCCAATTAACATGAATATTTTCAAAATACAAATAAAACCTGCACATATAGGACCGCTAACCTTTGTTTTGGTACAAACCGCATGTAAATCTGTCCAGTAGAACGGTCAGGCTCGCTGTCATAAGCTTTAAATTTTTTCCCTGTGTTAAATCTCCATAAGAAAAGTTTATTTTCTATATTTGACCCAATTAACACAAATATTTTCTAAATTAAAACAAAATCTGCACATATAGGACCGTTAACCTTTGTTTTGGTACAACCCGCATGTAAATCGGTCCAGTGGAACGGTCAGGGTCGCTGTCATTAGTTTTGCACAAGTTTTTTTTAGTATATAAGATTAAATATCAACTCTTATTGTTAATCAATCACTCCTGTATTGATAACTGAACCTTCCTAACTGGCGAATAAAAAATAATATTTGTTATTAGACAACTTAATTTTAAGAAGAGTTTTATGAATACAATGATTTTTTCTACCACTGCAACGCAAAAGCAGACCAGAGAAAGCAGTCGTGTTACTTGGATTACAAATTAATCTAATCTTTGTGTTTGATTCATGCCTCCTCCAACTGCGCAATCGCAACGCAACAAAGTCGAGGCTAATTGAGTGTTAAGGTGTTTTAATTTTGAATAATGTCTGAAGCAGATGTGGATTTCTGTAATATATATAAAAATACGTAAATAGTGTAAAATTACGTAAACTGTGATAACAGTACTTTAATAAGGAAACGAAATTAGATACAACTTAAAAACTACTGCACCGATTTCAAGAAGATTTTGGACCAGTATTGCAATCAGTTTTTGTTGATGAAAAATATTTTGTTGATTAATAGCTTAAGAAATTGCGTAAACTCGGGACAATTCGGGGTTTTTACTTTAACTCGTTCACTGCTACGCAAATTTCGTATTTCCTATGCTAGGGAATGACCTTTTATTTTTGATATTTATAGTCTAAATGAGTAGAAATTACTTTATTTTTTATGTTTTAACCTTTCTACGTAATAATCACTAATATTTAAACCCTTTATAGGCAGAGTTTTTATATTTTTTTATTGTAACGGTCTGTGGTTAATAAAGTGATAAAGTTATAAGGTCTTAAATCGTTTGAATTGTTAGACAAAAACCAACTCTATAGTCATGGGCTGATAGCTTCAGCCAATAGCAATCCGTGGAATTTTTTGTAGGCTTATCTACT
The DNA here is from genome assembly GCA_018207615.1 of Philaenus spumarius. Classification (NCBI taxonomy): domain Eukaryota; kingdom Metazoa; phylum Arthropoda; class Insecta; order Hemiptera; family Aphrophoridae; genus Philaenus; species Philaenus spumarius. The sequence continues at coordinate 2,797 of JAGFPH010009595.1, read as the reverse complement.
CCAAGAGTTGCCAGCAGTGAGTAAGCAAACAAAAACGTAGTCAGATAAGTGACCACTGCTCGTCTAGTCACACTGATTTTACCATTTTGTGTCAGACCTCACATGAAGAGTGTTTTATGCCAATTTAGGTTCATGATTTATTACTTATTACCACTTTATTATATACACGTCAGTGAATGCTTTAATAGATAGTGTTCTTTACTTTTCAAATCAAAATATCTAGTTTCAGTTTAGTAAACATAACTTTATGTTTCTAACCCAAAATTATTACAAGTTTTGACAGCCTGTAATAAACAAAACATATTTTTTGAAGCATAACACTTTTCTGTCTGGTGCTAGCATGTGAGTAGTTATTAGTAAGTAGCAAAATTAAGTTTAGTTATCAGTAAACTTTCGGAAAAAATATTATTTAGAGTTTACTAAATGAAATCACTAGTCAGCCTTTGAAAAAACATGGTTCCACTTATATCAGTGAATATGGCAATCGAAACTGCAATGTTGGAAAATAAGTGATCTTTTGTTTTTTGTTTTTTTTTTTTTCAGTGTGGAGAATAATAATGGAAGGTCTCCTCCCAGTCCGCTGCGGCAAAGTAACGAGATCGATGATAGATACCTGATGACAATTACCGACAGTATGGCAGAATATTTGGAAGGTAGAGTTGACAGTGATGCTGACTACCGTTCAAATATTTCTTTATATTCACGCAGGCCTATTCTTCCGACTAGGTCTTCTATATCGTTGAGTACTCTGATCCATTTTGAAGAATCTGAATTGTAACACCTTCCGTCTACATTTGACCAAACAATTATTGCAGCGTCTTCTGGGCTAGGCAAATGGCCTGAGTCATTGATAAAAGAAATTTTGAATAGTGATGATGGTTTATTTACTAGGTCCTATAGTTATGCACCACAATATGATATACCTGATGATTTTAAAGATATTTTTGAATATGTCAGCTCTTCCGAGAAATCTACAACACATGCTGAAGAAGAATGTGCATATACGGAAAAAGAAGGGAGCCGTAACGATCTAATACTGCATATACTAATAACTTAGACAAGCCTAGTAGATTTGATTCATTTAAGTTTTATCAGTATTTTGTAGCTCGTAGTTTTAAGGATAGCCTACAACCAAATGTACAAGATTTAAATTTGATTTATTTTTTCATATTATGTTCTCCAATGTTGTTCCTTTTGTTTTTATTTTAGTATGTTCAATAATATTAAAAATAAGTATTTTATGATTACAAGATTTAATGTCAACTGGTCTTCTTCTAATATAACTCGCCGTTTTGTTTATTTTATAACTCGTAGTTTTATGTGTATAACCTTTCTAAAGGCACAAAGTTTAATTGTGATTTATTTTTCCATATTGAGTTTACCAAAGTTGTTCCTATTGTTTTTACTGTAGTATGTTCACTAATAGTAAAAATAATTGAAATATAAATTAATTTTAAAGTGTATTATTTACAAATCATAAAGTGGTTAATAAACTAACCACCTCTTACATGTGGAGTTTAAGCACTCTGGTTAGTTTATTGACCACCACGTATTACAAAAACGGGCAGTGATAAAACATATTTAAAAAGCTATTTATGTTCATTTTTTATAGTTAACTAGCTGACCCGGCAATGCTTTGCTATTGCTTAATTTGAAACTTTGAAAGCCAATAATTCGTATCCCTGAGGGCCGATGAAAATTATAATGGGATTCTGCACATTGGTTGATTTAAATAACCTAAAATTATATTCATTTTTTGATCCAAATCAGTTGTTGATCAAAATCAGCTGTTGATCAAAATCAGCTGTTTTAAGTTTTTCATACGAACAGCTGTTTTTTGTGCCCCTGATAAAATCAAAAGAAATATTTCTTCTTCTTCCTTAAGATTGACCTTCCATAAGATTAACATTGAAACTTTGAGGGCCACTGGGGCGTAGCCCTAATGTCCTAGGACTTCGGTAAATGGCCTAAAACCTTCCCAGGGTTAACCTGTGTTACTATGCAAAATTTCAAAGCAATCGGATGGACGGTTTGGTAATGCATAAAGGACAAACATACAGACAAACGTACATACATTGAATTTTATATACATAGATTCAACTCATATAATGTAAATTTGAAATTAAACAAAAAAATGTCTTGCCCACTCAGGACCAAACCATGTTGGTCAATTAACTAACCAGTAACCTATAAAGGGTTAAAGCGGACCACATGTGCGTTCATAGCAGATAGGCTTAAAATTGGCGTGCGAAGCACGCGATGCTCGTGCATTTAAAATTCTTCCAATATGGGGGTTGACGTGGGAAGCACGCAATGCATTATGTATTGAAAATACTCCCAATATGCGGTTTGGCGTGCGAAGCACTGTGCGTCGGCCGCTTCTCATAGTGTTCAGAGTCAAGCTCACATGCGCGTCCTTAGCAGTGAACTTGTTAAAACAGCACAAACATGGTAATAAATTAAAAACTACTCCATCGATTTCAGAAAAATTTCGAACCTATATAAAACTCATCTCAACAAGCAACTTATATGTTGGCCTATAGCGTTATTATAACTTATTAAATCCAAGAAAAATTAAACTTAGTTATTTGAATAAGACATTTCATATTATTTAATATCCTAAATCTTAGGTTGTGATTAGTACTTCACCCTAAACAAATTAAATTATGTGTGCGAAAGAAGCATACGGTTAGCGCATAAAGCAAGCATGAGTCTTCCTAGTGTGAAAGGTGTCCTACTAAATACATTAATTAATTAGTAACTGTATAGTTGACCGAGCGTAAGCGAGGTCTCCGTT
>JAGFPH010009594.1:27589-45935 GCA_018207615.1 Philaenus spumarius | reverse complement strand
GTACAAACATTTATTTTGCAAAAGTCCAGCAAATTTTTTACTGTGTAGTGTCATTTACCTCCGGGGTACAGATATGTCTCTTCTGAAAAAAGGAAATGAATAGATTGAGGTAATGAAAATGATTGAATATTGCTAAATTGTTGTCGTCAAGGGCGTCTTAAATCATTATTTTCATTATACCAATTCTCTCTTGGAATATCAACTCGTTTTTACTATATAGTACCAAACTAAGGACTCGCCGAAATTTATATGGAAATCCGTGTAAGATCTCTAAGTCTCAATGAGGACAAATTTTTGAACTTCGTTATAACGCTATATTCATGGACACGTTTTATTTACCATGTTAGTAATCCAGTTCAATTGATTTGCTATTCGTGGTGCCTGTACATGTTCAGTAAGCTTGGCGATAAACATAACATAAAAACAAATCAAGTAAAATAAGCTTTGAAGAGATAAGAGCAAATATTTTCCAAACAGTTTACAAGCATTTGATAGAATAATAAAAATCGTTGCTTGTTAAACATTCTATTTTTTCACCAGAATCAAAATTAAACACTGTACACGTCTTTGTTCCACAACCAAATAATATATATATATATATTAAAAAAAATTAAACTTTGATTATTATCTCTACACGACCTAAGTATTATATTTCTAAATACAACTTTTAGAAGTTAAATAATATGAACGTACTTGATAATATATTATATTATGCATTTTATATTATTAAAAGTACATTGTATTTACATTGCATTGTTATAGTCATGATCAAAATATAATGTTCTTACCTGAACCAAATTACTAGTAGTGTTATTTGTTATTCTTTCCACCTGCATAATCGGTTCTAAAACAGCAAACCACTTTACTGATGGTACGTATATGTCTGAAGTTCCTGAGCCAGATTTTCTCGACCTTTTAATTTTCAATATCTCTTGATTATACGTTGATCGAAGGTTCTTTATCTTCTGTTTGGCTTCTTGAATCCCAAAACCTTCTTTTCCCATATCTTTGACAAGCTCTTCTATAGCCTTTTGCCGTAAGTTTTTGTTTTTATAATTTGGACTCGCCAAATTCCAAAGGCATTCACTGTCACGGTAAAGTTCTGCAAATTTAAGTGTTTTTTCTTCAGTCCACTTCATTGCAAAATTTAATAAAACACTCACAAACTGCTTGATAAACAATAATGCACAACGGCAGACTATTTGAAATGGCACAAAAACACGTTTCTTTACTCGCACTCTCCACTTGACTGAACGGTTACACTGGGCCAGTGTTGCCAGATGCCTAAATTGAAATTATCGTATTTTCGGTCAAAAACTATCGTACATTGCACAAAATTATCGTACAAGAAACAGATTAATATTTAACTTTTAGTGTTGCTACAAAACACCATATAGGCTAATAGACTAATTTTCTAGAGTAAACATTATTTTTAGCACTAAGGGAAGCCACAAATAAATATTGTTAATGGTGTGATAACAACATTGGCACATTGGAATACATATAGTATGTAATGGGGCTACATAGGAACATATCCTTTGTTAACTAAGTAAATTTGTTAAATATTAACATTATGATAAAATAATATCATATTATACACTTAGAACATGAGCATACAGTAACGTAAATAAAATATGGACACAAATAATACTGATTAAACAAAACCACTGCCTTCTTGTCTTGTCATAAACTACAGTAGAACTTGGATAATTCGAACCTGAAGGGACCAATGACAAAATTCGAATTATCCAAAAATTCGAATTATAAAAGTTAAATTTTTTTCAAGTTTTAGGTTAGCTCAAAATGCTTGAAATAAAAACTATGTTGCATATGGTTATTATAGTATAAGTTTTATTTTCACAAATCAAAAGTAAATAATGCTATTTTATTATATGCAGTAAATTTAATAATGTTTTAAAAATATTTAAGTAAAATAATAAAAATATATTTAATTTTAGTACAAAAAAATTTAATGGTAATCAATGAAGAATTAATAATAAGTATTCCCGTACATAACCACAAGAAAATCTTTAAACAGTATGAATATGTACATTTATACACTAAATTAAAGTTTAACAAAATATTGTGAAATGTTCGATTGTCTTTTAGAATTAATTCTTTTTAGATTTGCAAAATCCTCAAGAACGTTAAGTGAATGAAAAACAGCTTCACTTACATTTGTTTGTCCTTCAATATACCGCCGAAATTCACGCAATTGCTGAACGGCTTCAGACGTAGTCGGGATTGGAGACTGTTCAACTTCAGCTTCAACATCTTCTAAATCCGACAATTCGGCACAATTTTTGTTTTTCACTTCTGCTAAAATGTCCTGATCAGAAAGTTCTCCACACACTTCTACTTGTTCGTCTAAACTAACGTACTCCTCAAAGGTGACGTGCGTATTTTCTTCCCATCCGACAGGTAGAGGGGGAACATCTTCTTCTAAAAGCTCAATTGGATTCTGGTCAGATGTTTTAACAAACCCAGCTTTTTTAAAACAATTTGCTATCGTTGTTTTGGTAACTTGTGACCATGCATTGTGGCACATTCTTGCTGCTTGAAGAATGTCGATCTTTAAATTTTTGTTGTCCAATGAATCTGTTAACAGCGTTTGTACAATAAGCCGTCGGTAAAAATGCTTAAAATTTTTTATAATGCCTTGATCCATTGGCTGTACAACTGAAGTCATATTTGGAGGGAAAAAAATAACCTTAATGTTGTTCATAAGTGGGATAGATTTATGCGCAGTACAATTGTCAATAAACAAGATTATTATTCTGTTCTGTTTACGAAAGATTTTGTCGAGATTTAACAGCCAATCTTTGAACAGCTCTGCTGTCATCCAAGCTTTTTTGTTCGATTTGTATTCGAGTGGTTTTGATTTTATGTTTTTAAAACATCTTGGATTTGCGGATTTGCCTATCATTAGTAAAGGCAACTTTTCGGTACCATCCATATTGGCTCCGACCAACAAAGTTAGTCTTTCTTTACTGTTTTTCCCTCCACTGCAGCGATCTCCTTTAAAAGTCAAAGTTTTGTCCGGTGTACATTTAAAAAACAAACCCGTTTCGTCTACGTTAAAAATGTCTTTTGCCGGGGTTTCTTCGATCATTTTCATAACATCGTCTTTCCAAACATTTGCAGCTTCTTGGTTAACACTAGCACTTTCACCGCACACAGACTTAAAGGTAATGTTGTTCCTTTCCTTAAATCCGTCCAACCAACCGGTACTCGCCTTAAAACCACTTTTCCCCAAACCTGTAGCAAACTCTTCTGCTTTCGTTCGAACAAGGGGCCCAGATAATGGAATGTTTTTGTCCCGAGCTTGTTTAAACCACTTCAGCATACATTCATCCACTTCAGGGTGATCTGGTTCTCTGGCTCTTTTACGATCCTTTCCATTTCCACTCAAAGCACTGCTTAATATTTTTTCCTTATTTTTTAAAAAAGTAGACACTGTAGTGGGTGCTATCCCATACTCCTTAGCAATGTCACATTTCTTCTTGAGACCTTTCTCCACCTCACGAATAACAGCAACTTTTTCACAAAAAGTTAATGTCTTGTATTGAACGCGTTGTTTACTTAAAGACATTGTGATCACTCGAACAAACAATCACTTTCAAAACACAAATGACTAACTAGCAAGAGGCACACTACTGTAACAACAGACTGAGACTGAACAAATCATACAATAGACAAATGTACACTCTACAGTACCTAAGAATTCTCGGAAGGGACAATTCTCGGAATTCGTAGCGCGTACAAACAATAGCGTCTAGACTATTTCCTCCCCCTCTGTCGCCGCACAGTAACCTGTTTATTTAGCGATCCCTTTCACAGCACACGATTTTACTTTATTGTGCATAAAAAAACTTCGAATTATAGAAGTTGACTTCGAATTATCCATCATTTTTTTTTATTGATATTATATAAAGTTTAAGGGACCGACCCAAAACTTCGAATTAACGGCGATTTCGAATTAAAAACGTTCGAATTATCCAAGTTCTACTGTATATTATTTGTCCTATTTATTTCCTACAAAGATTTTTCATGATCAAACATTGTTTTCACTATGTACAAATTAACCCTGTATCCATAATTAAAAATATAAATAAACTTTCTAGCAAAAGAAATCTTATATTGTAAAACATAACGCAGATTATTTCATGTCACTAAATTTAGAGAATGTTGAATGGCTTTTACTGTAATTTTGAAAAGGAACGTGACGTTTAACATAGCAAGTTTTATGTTGAAACTTATTACCGTACTTGTAACGGAAGGTTACAAAAAATATAAAATATAAACTGTTTAAAAAAAATGGGGTTTTCGAAGAATTTGCAAAAATAAAAAAAATGTTCAAACTAAAATAAAACGCTATATGTGGATTATTATTATTCACTTCTCCCTCACTTTATTTATTTATTTACCTTTAAAACAAAACAAAAATCGTCGCTCATAATACATCTTAAGTCACCAAGTAACACCTCTTTACTCCTCTGCCTCCATAATAAAAAAATTATACATCATGTATCTCACCTCAAATCCAACGTAGTACTCCACCTTACACCTTAACTTACAACTTGACCTTACACCTTAACTTACAACTTCACCTTACACCTTAAAAACTTATTCATGAAAACCTTAACATCACCTTCGTTCAACTCTTAAAAAAATTAATAATCCACATATAACTTTTCTGTATGCTCTATCAGCATCTATCTGTTTATAATTACTATTAATGATTTATTATATTAATTTTACTTTCTCAGGGCTAAGTCTTTGGCTGTAAAGTACAGGCTGATGGATGTGCGGGGGCTAAATAAAGGAATCTAAGACATTGTGGCGGAACAACTAATCTTTTACTCAGACATTATCAAGAAATAATTATTTACAATTAAATACATCAACATTACAAAGCAAACAAGTCAAATTGACGAAGATTTGTGCAAAATGTTGTCAACCCTATCTTAGATGTATGACGCAATAGAATCAAAATGAAGCTATTTCTTAAAATGATTAAAATTTTAAATTTGCAGACTGAAAAACCTATAAGCTATGGCCATTACTACTCACGGAATCGTTTGAATCGATGATTTTACTAGGATTTTCACTTTAATTTCACTTTCTCTTTAACACACTTAGTACATGATGCGTAGTTCTCTAGTCACATGGTTGAAAATCTTTAAATGCATTTATCGTCGAAAAATCACTGTCGATTTCACTGCCGAAGCTCACCACAACGCAGTAACACTCCCATTTCAATTTTATAGACTTTTCATCATTCTACTATCGAAAAAACTACATTTTTGTGAGAAAACTTATTTATTGCACTTTACTTAACGTGCATTCAGTACGCCATATTAACTAGTTTTTTTTTGTGTAGGAAGCCGTACACGGCCTTCCGCATCAGAACAACTTCTATGCTTGTTATAATCAAGTTATTTTCGTCCTGCGTTCCGACATACATGCCGATATTATGACGTGTTTTTTTATATATGGTTTCTTTTGTTTGACTTAACTGTTTTTAATTCTGTCGATGGAAATTTACTTAAATGTTTGTTACGCAATCATTCACCTGTCTCTTCAATTATTCACTCCAACCGCACCACCGTTTTTAATGTCAACAACCTTTATACAGTTTATACACCTTACATACCTCTACCGATTGATACATTTTAAGTCTGCTTTTTTACTTTATTTATTAATAGTCTGCTTATTCTTTACTTTATTTTGTTTAAATGATTTTACTTTAACTATTTTGCGTCACAAAAGAATTTATACATATATATAAGAATTATAAATGTTTATCATTATATATTGCGACTTTCATTTTATTCAGACCAAACCTCTATGCTTTTAGTCATTATGGGTATTATTAGTTTATTTTCATCATATAGTATTTCTGTTACATGGCTGTAAGTGTTACATACTTCAGTTTAATAGTGGCATGTTTAACTGAATGTTTAACTTACCTTAAAATTCTAAAATTAACCTTCCAGCAAAATAAATCTTATATTGTAAAACATAACACAGATTATTTCATGTCACTAGAGTTCAGAGAATGTTGGATGGCGTATACTGTAATATCGACAAAGGAACGCGACTTTATGTTTAACATAGCAAGTTTTATCTAAAATTCACTATCAAAAATTACTTCTTCAACTTCTTCCTCATTTTCCATAAGTGTAGACACTGTTGCTACCTCACAAGAATCTAACTTAACCGCTTTAGTACCATAAATTGTACTTGATATCATCCTGGAAAGCATATCTGCAGAAGGTTTAAAATTAACACAACTTCCCTGAGTCTTTAGATATTCACTGGTTGTTATAAAATATTAGTTGATCATATAATAAATATTATGTTTTGTTCTTTGTAGTCCAAGTACACAGATTGTAAATTGTTTGACTTGAACATATGTTACTTGAACATGTGTTTTTTATAATTGTTAAGAAAAATTAATTAAGTTTTTAGGAGATCTGGCTGTAACCGTGTATGTAAGAGAAGACCAATTTGCTAATATTTATTTATATTGTGTTTTTCTTTCCAGTTTAATAAAGTTGTTTTGGATGTAAATGTAAATATTATTTGTTACTCAATTATGGTTAAGATGAGTACACAAAAGTAAGTTTCAAGACACTGGTCAAAATACAACCATTAATGGTTTCTGAAACATGCTTGTTTCTAGATTTAGTTTTAATCAGGTTTACCTTACTAAACACTTTTTCACAATCTGCATTTGCATTGGGTAAAACAAGGCAATCCAAAGCAAACTGTGGCAACAGTTCAAATTGAGGTTCACTATCACTTGTAATGTCTTGAAGAAGTAGGAGCTTACACCAAAATTCATCAACTAGTTTAGAGTCTTTAATTTCCTGAGGAATGTCCATAAGTGGTAGTCGTCTCCATTCGTCGTCCAAATGCTGTAATTTTTTTAAATTATTTTTTGAGAAAATACGAGGAAGAGCGATAGCCAAAGGAATTATAGAGGGATAGGTATCTCTTGCTTTTAAAGACATTGCTGTTGAAGGGTGAAGCATTGCAATGTTTGTCAATACAGGATCATTAAATGAATAACGACGTTTCTAGTTCTGTGAGGCTTTGACCAAGAAGTCACGACATCTAGAAAGAAAATCATTAATTAAGTCTGGCCTATTTAAAATGTCTTGCAGCTGCATCTGCGTCATAACTCCTACACCAAGATACATTTGATTTAGAGGAACCATTTTTTCTTGATTGGCAGGTTCAATGTCATTTAAATCGGTTTTCACCACATAGTCTTTTGTAAGGTATGACAAAAGTATTTCTGTATATGCACTTCGTATTTTTGAGTGAAGTTGTGTAATTACCACTTCACTGCTTTGAAAATATTTATTGAACAAAACAAACTTAGGTAAGATCCATTGTAAAAATAAATAGTACATTTTAAAAAATGGGTCTTGCAGCCATACACTAATATCTGTCACAGCCTGTAATCGTTCTTGAATTTCTTGGTCAATGAAAAATAATTTAAATGCTTCCCACTGATTTAAAACATGATTCACAACCTCTAACAGTGACAGCCATCTAGTTTGTGATGGATGTAACATTTTTAACACATCAACTTCTAAAAACATTTGAAATTGGGCAAACATATTTTGTCTTTTAGAGCTGTTTTTAAAATAGTTGTAAACTGCACGGCATAGTTCTTCACAACGACGTGGAAGACATTTACATGCTTCACTAGCACACAAATGAGCCGAATGGCAAACACACTTCATAATAAATAAACCTTCACAGTCCCTTTTCAGTCTTGTGGAAACTGAATTGTGGCAGCCCATCATAACATTGCATCCGTCTGATGCAAATCCCACTATGTTTTCTAAAGGTATATTGTGACTTTTAAAAGGCTTCATTAGAGATTCGTAAAGATTTTCTGCAGTTGAACCTTCAAAAACAGTTTTAGTGTCTTCGTGAGAAATAGAAGTTAACTCAAAGAATCTACTTTCTATTTTGTTGGATTGATTATTTAACATGCGTATCACAATACATACTTGTTTGCAGCATGATATGTCTGTTGATTCATCTGTCAGAATACTAAATTTTCTTTTTTTAATTATACCAGTAGTCTTTGTTCTTTTTAATTGTATATTTTTTGCAATTTCTGAATCTGGAAAACAATCTTTTAATAAATTACCAAGATGGTTAGCAGATAAAAGGGCTATGTTGTGCTCTGCTAAAAATCCTGCCAATTTAATTTCTGCTATATGAGACATATTATGTTTTGGTTTGGGCTGGCATTGTAAAGCCTGTTTTATGTTTACTGAACTCTTACTTGCAGATAATTTTTTTAAGTGTTTTTCGTTTTGAGAGTGCTTTCTTAAAACACCCTTTTCCGCAGTCAATGTTATATCACAAACTTTGCAGAAGGCCTTTGTTGTACTCTTTAACGATTTTGCCAGCCAACCTTTGAATACATTTTCCGATTCCCATTCACTTCTATAATGTTGAGTTCTGTGTTTTAACATTTTCTTCTTCGGAGTAGAAGGTCCCTGTCCATCACTTTCACTCATATTGACAATATAAATTTCCACAAAAAACACTACAATATGACTTCTGCTAACTTAGAAATAGTTTTTTACACTTACTAAGTACTAACTACTGAAAACGAACTAGCCAAACAAAACCTAGGCCTAGGATAAAGGTTATTGTTATTAGTTGATTCTACAGAACCACAGATAAACCCGTTAAACAAACAGATTCAACATCAAGAAATCAAGATGAACCTCTATGTTCATAAAACAAACGAAACGACCTACTGTATAACTGTATATAAAACGACTCAATTTTGTAAATTTATCGCTAACATTGTCTTCTTTGGCGAACGGTAAATTATTCTATAATACAAGTGGCGCAATACGAGAATTATCGTATTTTGTGTACGATCCTTAGGATTGGATCGTATATCGTACACACAGGTAAAATATCGGACAAATACGATAATTATCGTACATCTGGCAACACTGATTGCAATGCAATGTAAACGTGAAGAATGGAAGACAAACAGGAAACAGGTGTTATGGTTGTGCGCGCAATCGAACTATTTACTGCTCACTTACTTCTTTCTTCTTTCGATGACAGACGACAGTAGTGAGACGTGATCAACATACCAGCGTAACCGTAGCATCTCAACTATCGCATCAAATGTGAAAGAACTGTTATAATAATGCGTATTATGTTGTAAGCATTCAAAAACTAAGTCAAATTCATGAAATAATTTTCCAATTTAGTCCTTCCTTACGTTATTTTGTGAATATATTAATACGGTACATTACTTCCAATAGTCAAAAAAGAGGACATTTCCTGTAATTTAGGAAAATCCCCGGACCATTTTTTTACCTCAAAACCCGGACATGTCCGGAGAAATCCGGACGTATGGCAACCCTAATTATGGTGATAAGTAGTTATTTCAAAATATGGGTATAGGCTACTAATAAACATTTTAAAAGTAAACAATAATCATTTTTGCAAATCAATTATGTAGTTACTATTATGAAATAAATGTCTGTAAAATTTGCGAACAGTTTTGATTTGATAAGATGTATTTTGAAGATTTGTAGTTTAGCAAGTGAACAGAATATACAAGTAAAATACAAATTTTAGTTCTGTTGTAAATTATATATTAAATAGTCTTCTAGAAACAAAATTTGTCATTCATTCGAAAGTGTTTAGGCCTAAACTGAAGGAAGAAAGTATAAATGTAACAAAAACTGTATTTTAGGCTTAGTTAAAAACGAGTTTCAGACAGTTCGAATTTTGTTGAATAATATAAAAATATTACTCTACAAATTACTTTATAAATTATATACAATGAGATTGTATGCAAAACCTACCTTTTATTTTCCCAGTATGTTTTTAGTCCTGGAGGTAAACGCCTCTTCTTTTTAACTGCAGAGAGATTCAAGACCTTCCCTTTTCCTTTTCTTAGTCTTTGTTTTTTAGAAGGCATAGTACTGTATTAGCAATTATTGGTAAAAGGCAGATAATATAGGCCTAATCTTAGTGACGAAAAGAAAATGAATAAAATACCTAAACACTAACAACTGTTGATTTCGCAGTAATCAAACAAAATCGAATTCGGTCCATTTGAAAGGGGACTTGAACGACCCATAAGGGCCCATGTTAAATTGGACTACTTTGTTTCCCATTTTTTTAGAAGATACTAGAGATACAATTTTAAAATTTTTACAGCATTTGTATTGGTATTTCATAAAGCTACTGATCTATCATCAAAATATTTTACTAATAAATGTACATTTTATGATTTTTTTAAGAAATGTTTGTAAAAATAATGAATTTTTAAAATATTTTATTTTTTATTTTAGTTATTTTTGTATCAAATTGCTTCATTGTAGATCAGTAGTATGTCCTGTATCTACTGATATTACAAAAAAAAATCAGCTTGATATCTTCAGTACTTTCCGAGATAATGGGACATTTATATAAAAAAACAAGATTTTCGGGAAATGGCAAAAAACGTTTTTATTTGTAAGAAATAAGAAAGGAAACTCTTACTAAAGGCTAAAATCCTCCAGAAATGTACTGGTCTTCATCTTCCTCTTCTTCAAGAAACTGTCTTCTTCTCTTGGTCCGAAACTCTTTTGTCATTTCTTCAGCTGCCCTTTTTGCTTGCTGTAGACGGACGGTGTCAAACTTTTTCAGAGTGGTAACTGTGTGCTTCCCAAGATCACAAACTCCAAGTTCTTGCAAAACCCTAAGTCTTCCTACCATTCCATCATTAAAAGTTATAAGAGCATCTCTGACACCTAATTCTAATGTATCTAGGCCTACAAAAACTTTTTTAGGTACGCGGGTCCACACTATGTTATTAAAAGACTCGTTGACATTCTGGGTCTTGCCATGTAGGCATTTTCTCAATAAGTTGGGATCTGCTAAAGCTTTATAAACTGGCTTTATAATTGTCATTATAGGTTCAGGAATAGAATTTTTGTGTCTATAAGGCTCATTATTAGCTTTAGCTTGCCTATATTTGCACCTCGTGTCCGGGGGCGCAGGGCACAACTCATGACACGGGTTGCTGTCAGTTGCCATGCGGTGGAAAAAGGTTGCCCACACTGCACGTTTCATCAAATCTAAGTTGCTGGTGTTGTCTCTGATAGCCTTTCCATAATATCCCTGCAACTCATCAATTACTTTATCCGTTAACCTACCTGCACCTTTTATACGCTTGCCATCAGATAAATTGACTGATCCCATATTTGCTTTGAGTTTCCGCAGCCTTGTGCCCATCCTTTTCATTACATGTCCAATACATTCTAACTTTTTTATCTCTTTATCCACATATGGTTTACTGTCCTTTACACGTTCAAATGCTTTCGAGTCCCCATCTCCTAGAAATTTTACGTACTACACACCTCGCTTCGTTTGAGAGCGACCAAACATGGAAACAGCAGCGACCGCTTCCATGCCCCCACTTGAACCTTCATAATTTTTCTTACATGATTTTAAATGGGCTAATCTTTGTTGTTCATTTTTTATTTTTGTGCAGCCACTACAGAACTTGCTCAATACTTCAACATCTAATACTTTTCCAGTTTCTATGGAAGTAACCGTACCGTAGCCATTTTTTTAACGAAATCCCCGCCTTTGCCAACTTCCATCAAAGGCTATACATAGGTCTGATTTATCTTCATTTACTTCAATTCCTTTTTCATTCTCTTCCACAGCAGCCCTTGTAGCATTTACCATGGATTCCTCTGACACAACATGTAAAGCTTCAGCAGTAACACGCGTGTATTTATTCCGTGCCGTACTTGGCGGTGGAAGATTTAAGATTGCGCACAACATTTTACCTGATTCCATACCTTTTCCAATGCATCGTAAACCATAGAAATACCTAATGTTAGTTTGAAACATGCCTAGGCCTACCCCATTGTTCTTCTCTGATGTCCAAAATAGATTTATATCACTGCATGATAAACAACTTACACTTAGTCTACTTACCAAACCATTTTGTTCTTTCATGTTCATAGAGAGGTTTAGACTGCCTCTGCACTGTTTACATCCCACCTTTTCAAACATAGATTTTAAAATATTGAAACTAATCATAATGTTCTCACTTGAAGAACTTTCAAACTCATCAAATTTGGTTGCACTAGAATTCAGCTTCTTTTGAGATGCACTGGATGGCACTACCGGCTTAGGCCTAGGCCTAGAAGTAATAGAACTTGAATTTTGTACAGGGTTTATCCTATAAAATCTGTTACCTTTGTTGACCCTTTTTTTAAAAACTCCTTTTGGAGGAGTCATGGCTTTTACTACAATCTTACACAATCTACAACAAAAACACTTTTCACTAGGCAACGAATCTAAACTTTCACTAGGCAACGAATCTAAACACTTTTCACAGAGTAACAACAATTATTTTCAATAAATTAAAATACCAAATAGACAACTGAAACAGCTGATTAAAGCTGCAGCAAAAGAATGGAATGTTCACAGCCTTCAAGATAATTTTTACTAAGAGTAAAGTGCACTATATGAAATAACATATTATATGCTGTGAGGCCTAAAAACAAGGTTGCAGTGTTAACTTTAAAAAATCAATAAAAATAGTTGCAGTGACATTTTCTCCATAAATTTGATATATTTGTGTTCAGAATAAATTAAACATAATTTTTAATGAATAAAAATTTTTTTTACAAAAATTAAAAAAAAATCGTTCAAGTCCCCTTAATATTGACAGTGTCAAAATCTTTTTTAAAATAAAATACAATAAGGTCCAGTATAACACAATCACTTATGATTCATAATAATATTGTTTGTAGTTGTACTACTGCATAAAGTCTACGGAGGGATAGAAAGGTGGGGAACAGGAGCAGGAGGGAGAGTAGGGGTAAACAGCACTGGTGCAACCTATTGCAAAATCCTTGAACTACTACTGACTTGCACAAAAATTATTCTTTGAAATAGGTTAACTAAACACTCTTAAACACAAAAATGGAAATAGTATGAATTAAAACAATTCAATAGTTCCCAAAACGAAATCACAAGCTCTCGTTACATATAAATTTTATTTTTAAAATATACATTTTGAAGTACGTAAAAACGGAACGAAAAACACGTATTTTTTCTTATGGGAAAAGCTAAATTTGATTTCCAATTTTTGTACACATATTTAATATAAAATGATTAAGACTATTCAATAGAAATGTTTAATAGATTTAGTTGTAGTTAACTATTTGGACAAAATCTTGCTAAAAGCCTTAGTTTCACGGTAAATAACAAATTATACTCCGTTCACCTTGCCGTGGCGCCTGAAGGATTAGGAGACCCTTACACACACACGCACACAAATGCATCCGTCCCGCCCGCCAGGTAGATGACTCATAGACTAGGGCGTCCAATACGTAACTGCGATTTTCGCAAAACTCAAACTTTAACAACTGATAATGGTATATTTGTAACCTCCGCACAATTTCAAAGAAAATGATACCAAATACGACATGATTACGATAATATATATGTATACTAGCTGAATGCCCGTGCTTCGCTACTGTTGTTAGTAATAATATGCAGTTAGTTGTCAAAATCTACACCAACTCCATCTAAAACCAACCGTTGTTGTTTCATCCATATCATTAAATTAAATTAAATTTCTGACTAACAATTTTTCATCAAAAGTGAAATTCGACTAACCGTTTACTCGCCATGGGTAGGGAAGTTGTGGTAAATTTATCTAGCATTACCTTAAAATCCCATTTTTGGACGCCATCTTGAAATTGGTAATAGTTATCGTGGATTTCGGATTTGTTCTGAAAAGTAGACAACAATACGAACATTTAAAGTACTGTATATGGTTGATTGGTGTCCGACAGCTGGAAGTATACACACTACTCGGGACAGACACGACATTACATTAGGGAAATATGTTTTTCACTGTGATATGTTTGCCGTTTCCGTGTCTGACGAAGTAACGGTGGGAGATAGAGGAAAACAGTAAATTAGAAAGTTGTAGGCAATTAAATTTCTGACTGACGATTTTCCGTCTAAACTTGAATCGGACAAACCGTTTAGCCTGTATGAAAGAGATAAAGTGAATAAGCTGCTTTGTGTAATTTTCTGTTTTTGGACGCCATCTTGAAACCGGTAATAGATACATCCGTTTTCGTATTTTCCCTGAAAAGTAGACGCCAATACAAACATTTCAAGTATATGGTTGATGGGGGTACGACATCGGGAAGGATGCCTACTATTCTTGGCACGGTTTTATCGTTTTTCTTTTATATATTAAAATAAAAACGACACAAGAAGTAATATTATTTTGGTTTAGGCTCGGGACAAGTTATTTTATTAGGTAGAGTTCTCGGAAAAGTCTTTAACTCCTAATATATTTTGAATGTAAATATTGTAAACAAAACTTCTGGTTATTTTAGTATATACAGTTTTTATATTTTTCTTAACATGATTCCTCCAATTGCATTCTTGTATAAGTTATACATTATATTAAAGTAGGTAATTTCTTATTAATTGTTAATAAACTTGTGTTCACATTACTGGAGTTGTTAATTTAACTATAGCATGTAAATATTGGGTATAACATTCCTGGTTCATTTAGTCGATTGTTTTTTGTTTGATTTATTTCTTAACATGTTTCCTCCAATTATTCTTGTACGAGTTATTAAATTATATTGAATAAGGTAAATACTTATTAATTGTTAATAAACGTGTTTTTACATTGCTGGAGTCGTTAATTTAACTATAAAAGTCCCCAAAATCCACTTTTTTGGTCCAAACAATATGTTGTGTGGACTCATTTTTCTCAGAATGTAACGAAGATTTCAAAAATAATCATATAATTAGGATAAAGATTCAACTTAAATATTGTGTAGCGTCTCCAGTACTTGTGTACCTGCCTGATACCTGACCGTCCGGGTCGAGGGTGTGGGGGGCGCTCGTGAGTGCGCGTGCCAACGCAAAGGGTCTCCTAATCCTTCAGGCGCCACGGCAAGGTGAACGGAGTATAAGATTCACCTCCTATGTTAATAGCGCTGTCACTTTCACAGCGCACTAAAGTTGGTATGCATGGCTCTTAAGAGGGCATAGAGATGACGGCCCCATAACAGTGGAAAAACCTTTTAAGAAAGAAGGAATCTTTAGGTCCCTTTTAAGGTTTCGTGCCACTAATGATAAGGGTTTAAAGGAACAACTTGAAAAAAGTAATCATAATGCTATGTATGTTAGCCCAGACATTCAGAAGGACGTCATACATATTTGTGGAAATTTGATTCAAACAGATCTTGTAAAATCTATAAATAATGCCGAATGTTTTACCATTTTGGGAGACGAAACACTAGATGTTTCTGGAAAGGAACAATTTTCTCTGTGTATGCGGTATGTGTCAAATGACACTACACTTAGGCCTATATTGAAAGAAGATTTTGTATCATTTACACAGTTAGGCGATTTGACCGCAAAAACAGTAAGGCCCTCTTCACACTACGCAATTCCAAGTCGAAGCGACGGATACTCGAGTATCGTCAATTTGAGTTGCTTGTGAGTATGATACCCTCAGGTGATTTAGTACTACACACTGAGCGTACTGTGAAGCGATTCAGTCTGCTTCTAGCTGTGGTGAACCTCGTTCTAATAACCCTGATTTGGCTTCTAACCGAGTGTTTCATCATGTAGATTCGTCAAGTGATGATGATGATGATGCCATTATCGCATATTATTATTATAACTATTATCGAAAAAGGAAAATCGGAAGAATCTGGTGTCATCCTTACATTCAAAGAAATGTTCACTGTCGTTTATTTGTTGCTGCTAAAGAACTAGAAAAGACTGATTCTAAGTTTGTAGCATTCTACCGCATGACGAAAGAATCATACTTACACTTGATGAAATTATTTCTCCATCTATAAGGCAGAGGAATATACAAATGCAGAAATGTGTGAGTGCAGAAGAAAGAATATTGATGACTTTGAGGTACGGTAAGTAATTTTATTTCTAACTCTGTTATATTTTAAATTGTTTTACATTACATTTATACATGTTAAATTATATATAGAAGAAAGAAATATTATGTTGGAAACATCGTCATTTCATTCAGGCTCTTCTGTTGTAGCCATCAAAACCAATTTCGAAAAGGAATTGGTAGTGCCACTTGTGGTAGTACTTTCATTTTCATTGTTAAGCATTAACATATTTGGTTCCATTTGATGAATCGTGATTATGTGAGGAGGGGAAGAATATGAGGAAGTTGATGAGTGATGTGACAAATTACTCATACTTTCAGGTGTTTGATCAGTAATGTCATCGATAAGTTGAAAAACCTTGCGCCTGAATTTTTTCAGTTGGTCTTCGGTCAGGGGTTCTAATTCTGGGACCAAACTGTCAAGAAAAGATTTGATCGCTGCATTTTTTTATCTTTCTCTTTCAGTGTGTCGAATCGGGCAGTTTTTTCTGGAGAAAATCTATGAAGGTTGAATCTACATCTGTAGTCGAGATTCCCCGTTTAGGACCCAGTTTCTTTTTAATTAGATTGGAGGGCTGAAGAAGTCCAGTTGGTGGTTGATAAAGTGGTGGCTGTTGGCTATGTAATGATGGTGGTTGTTGTGAAGATAGATCCGGAGCCAATTGTAGTGGTATTGATGGGAAGAGGGGTGATGCTTCAGCACGGAACAGTTGAGATTAGCTCGGGTTTTCCAGCATATCATCAATATCTTCATCGAACTGAGACAGAGATTGTTCAAGTATCTGTGGAACATTCCCAGGTTCAACAGGTTTGTGGGTCTTCACAAATGGTAGAGCAAACTGCATCGCTTCCATTAAATAATATGGTTTCTTTATCTTTGAACCTGAGCCACTAGGAAGGGACTTCAAATTCCGAACAAAAACTGACCTCAAATTCTTCCAACGTTCTTTTACATTCTTTAGCTGAAACATAAACGAAAATACAATGAGAATGTTTTTAGGTAAATAAACACAAATTTAAGAATAAATTTTGACTATTCATGCATTGACTAGTCATTACTATTCTAGTTCAATCACATTTCTAAAATTAATGAATACTAATTGATTATTCCAGATATTTGGCTACTGGGTGCACGTTTGTCTCACTCTTTTTCTACTTCGCCAGAGGGGAGAGCACTATCGGCTATATCGTGCACGAGACTACTAAAATACTTTGGGATGTGCTCAGAGAAACCTACATGAAATTACCAACCAAAAAAGAATGGAAGAAAATCGCCGAACGTTTTTCTTGTTTGTGGAATCTCCCGAATTGCATAGGAGCAATAGACGGTAAACATGTCCGTATTAAAAATTGCCTAACAGTGGTTCAAGTAATTTTAACTACAAAGGTTACCATTCCGTTGTCTTAATGGCTTGTTGTAACGCTGACGGTATATTTACAATGATTGAAAGTGGTTATGCAGGAAGAAACAGTGACGGAGGTATATTCCGTGCTTCGGCAATAAAATACTGGTTGACGCACAGTGGACTTGATATTCCGTCACCAGCAAGGCTTCCGAATGATGAAAATGAGTGCCATTTTCCTTTCTACTTCGTTGGAGATGGGGCGTTCCCATTATTCTCCTATTTAATGAGACCATATTCAAAAAGAATTCATGATAATATAAAAAGAGTTTTTAATTACCGTTTAAGTAGGGGTTGAAAATCTATCGAGTGCACGTTTGGAATGATGTGCGAGAAATTTCAGGTACTAAATAGTCCAATCCGTTGTCGAAATCCAGAGAAAATTAATGACACTATACAAAGTGTATGTGTTCTCTATAATTACGTTAGGAAAAGAGAAGGTATTCAATACAGCATTCCACAACATAAGGAAATATCCACATACAGTGTCACAGGTTTATCTTTACCAAATGCTACTATTATACATGATAAATATTCTGCTAACGATATAAGAAATTATCTAGCAAATTACTTTGTCACTCCTCAAGCGTCCCTTCCTTGGCAGTGGAACTTTTATATTTAGTGAATTCACACTCACATTATATAACATATTTTTAATAAAATGCAACTACAAAAATAATAATAATAATAAAACAAACGTGCTATACGTGGCCCAGGTCATTGATTGATTTAATTTAGTTTATTTATTTTTCTATTAATGGAATTGGTTTGATTGTTTTTGTTTGTTCATGTCTTCAGCAAAAATTGAATAACTTTAAAAATATTTAACCGATTTTAATAAAATTTGAACCTCGTATAGAAAACATACCTATAATAATAATATAAAAAAATCTGATTGTTACAACAAATTTTAATACCTATACTGATTAGGCCTATAAAAATTACTTTCCAAAACCTTTATTCGGTG